>JAQBSW010000039.1:0-52500 GCA_029291075.1 Eudiplozoon nipponicum | reverse complement strand
CCGGTTTCCTCCTTATTGGGAACTCATCCCGTTCTGTCCAGAATTTGCTGTGGACAGAGCTCGAGCCTGGGAACGTCTGCCTTGGAATCTGGTGCTATAACCAATGAGCCACCCTGCCGGATAAATTGGATCAACTGCCTTTTCCACACTATACAATACTTAGTTTATACTGACAAATGTATTTATATAATGAGTCAGGTGTTTTTATTAAGATCACAACCTAGATTAAAAAGTAATTGTTATCAGCGACCACGCAAACAAAGTTCATTTAATATTAGTAGAATTTCGTATTCCGCCCCAAATTCGTTGGGCATTGACATCTTCTTTACAAATGTTCATTAAAACAGTAGTAGAGACACCTTCTTATAAAGTATTTACAATGCGATATTACAGCCATCTCACTATATATAATGCATAAATATAATAAAATCATACAAAAATAGAGGTGAATGGAATGGAAAAGAAAAAATCGCATTGAAAAATATAAATAATAATCATAAAAGAAATATTAACACAGCGAAATTAAATTTTCTAAACCGTATAAAAAAGCAATTAAATCTTATGCTAAACTAAGCAGACATGGAGAGAAACAGAAAAATCCAATAAAATATGGAAGTTAAGAAATTAACAAGACCAAAATTATAAAAAATAATCAATAAAGCGGATAATAACTGACGGAATTAACCAGCCGAATACAATATTCATAAAAACCGTCCTTGAATTAATACGAATGCAATCACCATATTACCTGCAGTAAGTAAAAATTCCCACATGCATATATGCGTTACAACATACATAAATATATACATTCATACGTACATACATACATACATACATACAAACATACAAACATACATATGGAGATACATACATACATATATACATACATACATACATACAAACATACAAACATACATATATAGATACATACATACATATATACATACATATACACATGCATTCATACATACATATATACAAACATAAATATATAGATACATATATACATATATACATACAGACATACAAATCCACTAACATACATACATACATACATACATACATACATATATAGATATATGGAAACATACATACACGTGTTCATAAATATATACATACATACATACAAATCTACATACATACATACATACATACATACATACATACATACATACATACATACATAGATACATACATACATACATGACATACATACATACATACATACATACATACATACATACATACATACATACATACATACATACATACATACATACATACATACATACATACATACATACATACATACATACATACATACATACATACATACATACATACATACATACACACATACACACATACATACATACATTCATACATACATACATACGTACATACATTCATACATGTATACATACGTACATACATTCATACATCCCTTTTGTTGAATAAGGATATGGCGTAGCATATTAAAGTGGCCGTTTCTAAAAATAATAATCTACGGCCTAGACATGAAGGGTCTACCCTTCCTGCGGTTCAAGCTACTTAATGAAGTCATATCAAAACGTGAAATTTGCTTTCTCATACCGCGTTCTAGCCAGCATGATGGACGTTCTCGAGTAAGATATGATGACTGCTATTCGTCAATGAACATCCGTGTAGAAATGGTCGATTTATGATTATTCCTCTGGAGCAATGCCACCAGAGGCTCAACTGGCAGTGATCTGAACCCAACCGTACAAAAACATAGCTATAAAAAACATTTTATGTACAACCATAAATTGTGAATCACCTCATAAATCTCCGCGACATAAAGAAAGACCTAATGTAGACTTCACTTGAAGATCTTGGACTTGGTGTGAAGAAAAACAGTCGATCTATTTCACAGTGGTTCCACGATTTTCCAAAGTAAATTGCAGCAAGTCTAGTATGTCGTAAAATCTCTGCAGAAACCGCTCCGTCGTGCGTCGCCAGAGATTCCATGTAAATTAAATGTTTCACTATCGTCTGGGAGTCGTTTAGCATTGTCTTACATTAATGTCGAGAAAAAATCTTAACGAACATATGAAATGCGTTTGGATCCAATCCGAACCCAATGAAATCTTATTGAAGAAAAACAATGAATTTTGAAAGACGTCTTCTTTTCTACCATCATAACAAAAGCAGTAGCGTGCTCGAGGTCAAGAAAACAGTCACCCTTCCGACTTGTTCAAGTTGTCCTATGAAAGACTACGTTGTCAACACAATAAAAACTGTGTTGGAGAATTTACTCATCCATACAAAACGTCGAAACCTAATGTAAAAAGTTTAGAGAAGCATCTAATAGATTGAATACTAACCGAACAATCGATATATTGGTTGGCATACCATCATTAAGTATAACCCGCCATAATAAAATGTGCGGGACACAATCGAAATCGGCTGATTATGCCAGAAAAACTGCGATGATAGATCAATAATGCCTGCGGAACAACTCTAAATTGTATAATGCATGAATTTGGCTCACGAATCTTAAATACAGTCGATATCCATCTTACCACATCTAATTTACAACTTTTGTATTTCGTGATTCCTTCTGAAAAAAAAATATCAGGAATGAAATTGGACGCATCACAGAGCAAACTGATATCACGTAAGTTTTTTAAATGGATAAAAAAATAGCACCTTTTCATTGATTTGGTATGGATTGACCCACTGAGGTCCCCAACAGACTGAAAAATTTAATCTCTGCATTTAAGTCTGATTATTTATTCCATCGAAATAGAAAATTTTAGTTTATGGCCAATGGATTCAGGGCTTTGTATATTATTATTATTATTATTATTATTATTATTATTATTATTATTATTATTATTATTATTATTATATTAGATATTTTCCACACACACAAAGGTATGAGTTTGTATCTCTATTTTGTAACAATTTTGAGCAGTAACTTTAGCACTAACCAAGCCGTTGGCAATATGTTGCAAAAGGTGCAGTTCTTTAATATAATTGACGAGCAATGCTTCAGAAATTAATGTTCCTGTACGGCTTTTGGAGAAGGACCACTGCTTATGTATCGTAACTGGGTATACAATTAAAGTAGTTTGTTACGGCTTGATGATAGTTTCAACTCATTTGTAAAAATGATCTAGAGTTGCGCTTCATATGACGCATAGCGAGCAGAAAAATTCTTGCAAAGCTTACGAACCCAAGTGCTATCTTTTCTTCTATGCAGCAGATGCCGCGCGTTCGGTTTACACTTTGAGAGGCATGCCGTGATTTGCTTTAGTTCTTTCATTATAGCGCTCCAGATGTTATTTGGTACATTATTGATTGTAATCACATGTGGTTCGACAAAAGCATAGACGCTCCGTGAAGAAGATTTGGAGACATTTATCGATATTCAGAGCCACGATATTCGAACAAAATAGAGTTGGCTGCATAGAACAGAATCTAATTGGATTCTGTTGACCAGATGTCTTGGGCCACATATTGTCATTGTTCTGGTCGGAAAGTAACTATCCTCTGCGGTTGATCTGATACCAATCACGTAACTGCCTCATTTCCATAGGTCATATCGATAAAACCTGAGCCAAGTTGTCACCTGAAAGGCTAGGAAATTAAGTTCATCACAACCAGAAAAATGTTAAGGGTGAGATCGGTGAGCCCGATGCCCTTGCACTAGCTATTTATAGCCATGGTTTTTCGTCCTATATGTGGATTTGCCGCACCGTTTTGACCTAGTTTTCTTGTGAAATCACCAAAATTAAATAAGAAATTCGAATACTGTAAAAAGCTAGAAGCGAAAATGCACTATTTGTTCACTAGTTTAATTGGAGTGTTTCCGTTCTATCAGATGGTTTTCCCATAAAAAATATCAAGTTTCTTATATCTCAAAATGACATAAACCTTCAAGAAATGACCTTCATTCCTTCTTCTGCTTGTGCAGGCACTCACGCCTTGGGCAGACTAGTAGACAGCTTTTAACATTTAGAGGCTATTTAATGAAATGTCTTAAAAATAAACTTTTCACCACCTTACGGTAGTGATAACATTGAAGGCATTTGATACATGGTGTCAATAAAAACGGGTTGAGGACATTTTATTTGATAAAATTACATCCATTTGTATATTGAATCGAGAAATAAATTGTGTGTTAAATTATAAATTTGTTAATAAGTAACTTTGTCGAACACAGTGGTAAAATTACATTTTTACCGTAATTCAACTTGATTGTGAAAACTCGTAACTTATTCAGTAGATTTTGAGATGCAATTTTCATTAATTTGGATTAAGTGAATTCAGTATACAGCGAAGACCAGGAAGCGGGAAATGCCCGTGCTGAATCGCACACACTCATGAACACAAGTACGAACAAATTAACCATGTTTTTAATAATTTATGTACATTCTTCTTTTGCCTATTTGACTGGCGATTTTAGATTTTTCAGCGAACAAACAGTGCCTAATTTTTCTAAATTCTTGCTTAAATAAACATTTTAAAATCCACTTTGTATGGAGTTTAATGTTTAGAAACAACGTGCTACGCTATTGTGTAAATTTTCTCCACTTCGTCAACTACGGTTATTGTAATTGTTTATTAGGTGTTGATACAATGTACCTTTTCCGCTATCATAATTTTGGTATCGGATACTGACACAATAGCCACATTGTTGGTACCATTTACAGGCATTGGTATATATATATATATATATATATATATATATATATATATATATATATATATATATATGCAGTGAGTTGGCTTTAAATTCGCCTCGTCGCAAGCTGTATATGAAGTTAGTTTCACTTCTGCAGGTTTACACATTCATATAGAAAATAGTAACGCTATATTTTCGCACATTCCTCACCAAAAAATAGTGGGTATAGGGCGTATTACTGGATTGCAAACCGTCATTCCATCGGCTTGCGAAAGATATTTCCAATTGAATTTGAATTAAACTTTTTGACATCACTGGACCTTACGGTACGAGAAATGGTGAGTGGTTACTATCACTGCATTTACAGAAAGAAATTACGGTTTTGTCAAAAGTAATGCTTGTAGGCGGATTGCTGATATCAAAAAAGGTAATATTTAAAAATATTTATATTTTGCGATTTTAGTTTATTTACGAAATAAAATTTTCCACGAACACACTTGTTTGACATAACAATTATATTGGTTGTGGGATCGCGTATATCTCGAAAACTAGTTGTGCGTTTGAGTATTGATCATTGACCTTATTTGTATCAATGATGGAATGTTGCTTGATCGAACTAATTTGTGTACTTTCGACATAATGTGCATGAACTAAATTGCAAATAAACTGAGAGAATTTTTGTGTATCAGTTTTAATATGCTTCCGACTGTGAATTTCCTATTTCCTGTTTTTTTGTTGAATAGTGTAGGTATTTATTTTTAACGTAATCTCTCTTGTTTTTTTTTTGAAATTTACTATATTAAATAAAAGTTACTGCAGGATCTTTGGGTTTTCGCAAAAATGCGACTCGTTCTAACCGTGTTGCTGTGTTTTGCAACCAGTTAAATTATACGTTATTGCGTTTATCTTAAATTTGCAAATTTATTTCAAATAATCTGTTTCAACGTCAGCACGTTACATGAGTGTTTAATAGTATAATTTGTATACAGTTGTCCAAAGCTACAAAAATTTTATTTTCGTAACTGTACAGAAATTATAAAGCCGAGATTTCCAGTGAAGTACAACGAATACAAAACTTCATGGAGTAAGAAATGAAAATCTGACTTTCCATAACTTGTATATAAATTTCTGGCAGATTTTCGCAATAGTGATTGCGTTCTGGTAGTGATAATACGAGGTCATAAACGCGTCATTATGTGTGACTGCCAGTAGTTTTGATATTTTCTGTGACTAGCTAGATAGAATGTGCTTGGCATTTATTTAAATCTCCCAGAGAAGATGTAAAGAATTTTATGTACCAGCTTTATTAAAAATTTATCCTGTATTTCACGATTTATTGTTCACGTCATGTAAGGATTTTTGACTAATTTAAACGACAAACCGTTATATATGCCAAAGTAAAGTAAAATATGGAGAATTAGAAAGAAAATAATCGCATATGGATATTTTTAAATTGTTGACACCAATTGACAAATGTTACCTGGAGTAGGCAAATATTTCTAAATTCCAACTTTGTCAGCGGATTAAGCTGAAAATTAGTAAAAGGCTTGCGTGTTCACCTAATGCAACCCAGAACGATATAGAAAAAATAGCCTTGTCTAGTCCTAAAAGCCTTTCTTGAATTGATATCCATAAATTTTCTAGTTTTTCCTATTAAAATTGACTTTACAAGCACAAATTGATATTATATATAGAATTGCATTTTCTAGTTTATAGCATTAACAAAAAATACGAAAAAAATTTTATTTGCAAAAGACGTTATGGCCATATTTATACGATGCCTACTTTGTTATCAGCGTGGAAGTACAGTTAAATAATACGAAAACGAAAGAAAATATTATGTGTACCTTATTTAGCCACATAATAATTATTTAACAATTTCAGCGTGAAATCTACTTAATCCAATTTATAGGGGAAATTGTATTTCGTTCGGACCGAGTACCGAGTAAATTACGTGGCACTATGTTGTGCTAATTTTTACTATCATAATTCGTTATTTGATATATCTGCTAGACTTAACATGCGAAATATTATTGATGTAAATATGGAACTACTTTTATTTTAAATTTCTGTTTAAAATGCAATCACATTTTACCAAATATATATTATCACATTTTTCATTCGTTGATAAGTATATAATAGATACCGATTATGATTAATTCACGTCGGATTTCACGAAATTCCGACAATCAATTAGGTGAAGAACTTGAAATAAAACCACTTGTATTGACAAATATTAGTTTTCATATTCACAGTTTTATCACGTGAATCGAGAGCAAGCTCTGGTCATTGAACAATTTTTAAAATATTTTTTCTAAGTCCCTAAATGCACACTGGCAAAATTTTGTTTTTTATTATAAACTTGGCTATTTTTAAAATTGCTTAATTTTGCAACACTGGAAAATAAAGCAATAGCTTCTAAACTACTAGGCATAAAGTTGCGTCGCATTTGATTTTAGATAATAAGATTTGAAAAACTATTTCTAGACTTTCAGATTAAATGAAAAAATATTGTACCTTATCATTTTATGATCAAGTATGCAATCAATGAAATACATGGTTGAATAAAGTATGCGGCACCTTTTTACTAATCGAATACAAACAAAAATATTTCAGACAAATATAATAATAACAGCGAGAATCACTACGCTTAAACATCATACTCAAACACATGTCAGTATAAACTAAGCATTTTATTATGGGGTAAGGACAATTTAACCGATCAATGACATTTAGAGGCTCAAGTTTGAAAGGTACAAAATATTAGGGGGACCCTCTAAAGTTAATAGAATCAACTATGAGGAGTAAGCGAATTTTGGTTGCACGGGCAGGGACATCATTTACTATAATCGAGGATGCGATCTTGATATAAACACCTGACCCTTTATATACATACTTTGGTTAGTATAATCTAAGCATTTAGTAGTCTTGAAAATGCACCGGCTTCTTCTTTATTGGAAACTCATCAGGCACTGTCCAGAATTTGCCAAGCACAGGGCTCGATAATTGGCGCCTCTGCTTCGGAATCTGGTGCTCTAACAAATGAGCCATCTTACCGCAAATTACACACATTCTTCAGTTGTATACTAAATATTTTTTCATGATTAAACTCTCCATTATGTGGAGCTCAGACGGCATCCCTTTAGACTCAAAGTTCTCACTAAAAATTCCAAAGCAGTTATTGTAGAACTCACAGCATCCTGAATGGGAAAGTGGTATTGAAATTAACATTTATATGATTAAGCGAACATCGGTTTCGCGGACGGTGATAACAATTACAATAATCAAAGTTACGATCTTGATATAAACACCTGACACATTAAGAACATCCATTTCCCAGTATGAACTAAGCATTGCATAGATTTGAAGAGACAATTCACCCAGGGGACCGGTTTCGTCCTTATTGTGTACTCATCATGTAACGTCCAGAACTTGACACGCACAGGGCTCGAATCTAGCACGACTGATTTGGAATCTGGTGCTCCAACCACTAAGCCAGCCTACCGCACACTCCACATAATCTTCAGTTTTATACTAACTTATGCTCCTTGGTTAGAATTTCTCTTGTTGGAGCTTATATGACATCCTTTTAGACACAATTTTCCGTTCTAACCATCCAAAATTTTTTAGTATCGAACTGGTACCACACTGCATGAAGAAATGGTATCGAAATGAAAATTTATATTATTAAGCGAACATTGGTTGTGCGAGCGGTGATAATAATTATTATAATCAAAGTTGCGATTTTGATATAAACACCTAAACCTTTATGTGCATCCATTTGTCAATATAAAGTAAGTTATGTATAGTTTCGAAAACGCAATTCATCCAGTAGACCGGTTTCGAGCCTATTTATTATACTGGCAAGCAGATGTAAACAAAAGATCAGGTGTTCATATCATGATCGCAACCTTAATTACACTCATTTTTGTCACCGCCTGCGCATCCAATTTTCGCCTAATCATATGTGTTCATTTCGTTATCACTTCCACATTTAATGAGGTGTCAGGTGTATTTTAACAAATTTAGGATTTTTAGTTGGAACTGAGGAATATTAGTTAATATACAATCGAAAATTGAGTTTAGTATACGGCTGGGTAGCTCAGTGGTTAGAGCATCAGATTCCGAAACAGACGTGCCCAGGTCCGAGCAGTACATGATGAGATCCCATTAGGCGCATTTGGAGTCTTTGAAATTCCATTTAACGGCTGTATCTTCATATGTGCTGGTGAAACCATGCGAGCAATTAAGTTAAGAAAAATGAAGCATAGTTCCAGATGCATATAAGGCTATGTTAATAAATCAAATCTAGCACATCATTCAGTAGAGACAGGATACACGTAAAGTCCATCCCCTCCTCAACGTGGTACGACGGTGTCAACCATGTTTCGATGACCGATCGTACATGGGCTAACGGGGCTATGGTGGTGGTGTCACCAGGGCGTGGTGGATTTCCGACCGGCAATCGGATCTCCTATAAAATACCACATGAGCCCGACGACGGCACCATGACTCGGCGTGTGTTCCCCGCCACAAAAGGGTTCAACAGCCACAGGATTACATGGACTCCTGGACAGTACCCCGTACTTCCGAATGGCGAATGAGCTCTCAACAGCCACCGGCAACCATGCAACTTACTGCTGCCTTGCAGACTGCGCTTGGATGTGCAAAGGCTAGAGGTGCGTCCTCGATCAAAAAGCCGAGTGGTGAGGGGACACCATTTGTACCAAATTCCCAAGAAACTCCATGAAATGTGGAGCCGGCTTATCCTCCAAAAGGTGTCAGCCGCAGTAAAGTAAAGTAAAGTAAGGATACACGATTAATTAGAATGGTTGCAGACGCCTATCAATTTGTGGACGTAGTAGATCGACAAGATTGATTAGAGAATCCATCGAAATTAAATTTAGAAATGACATTCTGAATGAAACAGCCGTAGAAAAGTCACTAGGTTCGACTTTTACTACAGCATTAAATAATGGTAAGGAAGGAAGTTTGGAAGAATCAGAATCAAAAACTCGCCAAATTAAAAGAGTATGAACATTTAATTGCCATTAACTTACAGAGGATGGAGGAGGATGATCAATTAAATATATTCTAATTTATATTCGAATTATCTTAAAATGTCAGCCTTGATTACTTTTTATCTCGTTGTGTCTATTAATTTGTGTTATTTATGTAGTGTAGCACTTTTTAACAAACTTTTAAGATTTCGGGGATAAAAGGAACACTTCTTTGCATTATTATTGTTATTATCTTTCTTTAGTAGGCAATTTTCGAATTTCATTTATGACTCCCGTTCATCGTAAAATTTTATCTTTACACACAAACAGATGTCGCGAGCACTTATCTAGTGAATTGTCAGATGATGTTAAGTCACTTATTTTACTGGGATACGTGTACTTGCACAGAAACAAATTACTTCTCAATCGAAAACAAACGAGAGCATGTACTCCCAGGCATGGCGCACGCTTATCTAGTGAGTCGTCAGTAAGTGTTATTAAATCACTTTAATTTCATTTCGATGAGTGTACAAAGGCAGACATATACACACACACACGTATACATGACATACACTTACCTAGTTAATATACGGTTTTTCTTAAGAGATCAAGCATTACATAGAAATGAAATAGGTTAAACTAAATGTACCACTTGATTTAATGAATAAAAAACGACATTGGTTGCGCGGGCGGTGATAACAATAATTATAATCAAGGTTGCGATTTTGATATAAGCACCTGACCCATTACTTACTTACATCTTTCAGTGTAAACTAAGAATTTGATAGTGTAGAAAAGGCAATTCACCCAGTTGATCAGTATCGTCCTTATTGGGAACTCATCATGTACTGGCCAGAATTTTCCGCTCACAAGGCTTGAACCTGGGCACGTCTGCTTCGGAATCTAGTGCTCAAACCACTATCCGCGGCAAATTCTGGCCAGTACATGATGTGTTCCCAATGAGGACGAAACCGGTCTACTGGATGAATTGCCCTTTTTGCGGCAGGGTGGCTAAGTTGTTGGAGCACTAGATCCTAAAGCAAATGTGCCCAGGTTCGAGCCCTATACGCGGCAAATTCTGGCCAGCACATGATGAGTTCCCAATAAGGACGAAACTGGTCTACTGGATGAATTGCCTTTTCTACACAATACAATTCTTAGTTTACACCGGCATATGTAAGTAATTAATGGGCCAGGTGCTTACATCAAGACCACAAACTTGATTATAATAAATGACTTAATGAATGTCAACTTTTTTGCGGGATGTGTTTTCCGTTGAAAAAGACCGTCAAAAGCAACAGCCGAAATATGCGGAATCAAATTGAAGACAGTAGATGCATCAGCTTGTTGTGCACAACAAGTGTAAGGAGATTCAACCAGAAGACTGGTTTCGTCCTTATTGGGATCATTTCGCATATTGTCCACAATTTGCCGCGAACAGAGCTGGAACCTGGGCACGTCTGCTTCGAAATCTTTAGCTATAACCACTGAACCACCTTGCTGCGCGCTTCGCACAATTTTCTGTTAAATACCAACCAATGTATTTTGGTTAGCCTTTCCTTTAGATGGAGCCAACATGGCATTTCTTCAAACCTAAAGCTTAAACTAGCCACCCTAAATTTGCCATTATAGAGCAAACACCACTCTATCTTGAGAAGTGATTTTTTAATTCAACATTTAAATAGTTGTTAGCTCTTATTTAAATCGAGTTCGGGAGCTTGATAACAATACCAATACCATTATATTTACATTCCAATAGAAGAACCATGTTCGGGCACTGTGCTTGAACTGGAGGTGATTCATGCAATTGATTGGTTGTTCCCTTATTTCACACTCTCTTCACGTTTTAATTATTCTATTTTGTTTTGCCTTTAAATTTATGTATAAAGAAATGTTTATTTGTAGATACTTGAGAAGAATTTGAGAAACAGACGGTTTTGGTATGTGATAAAGTTTCATTTTATTTTACACATGAAAAGGGTACTATGAATTTTATTAAGACTCGCATTCTGAAAAAGTGCAAGATCGCAAACTTGATTTAAACTGTTGTATTTACTGCTCGCGCAAATAATGTTCGCTAAAATGCAAGGAATACAGGAAATGTAAAAAAGGTGATATACTGTAAAGTAGGAAATAGCCAACAGTTTATACGCATCCTATCGAATACCATTTACGCTTGAAGTCTGTACCGATTGTTCTGCATGCTTTAATCAGCTAGAATTTTCCCATTCGCAACTCATCATAGATTGGCAATTAATTTCTGCTTTTACATTTAGTTAATAAATTTAAGGCGATATTTGGTAAATATACGTGCTAGGCTTAGACTTTGAAATACACCTTTACCAATGTGTATTCATCGGTTTACTTAAGCCCCGTTTGTTTATTTTCCATCTGAACTAACTTTTCGTCTGACCACAGCTTTATATCAACAAATAACACCTGTTTACTGATGAATAGTATTCGAAATCGACATTCACGTTATTTAAGATGCTGCTCATTGCGGAAAACTATTATGTATGCAATTGTTTATTAGGTTTTGCGCACCTAGTAAAAATTAGCTCAATTAATTGAAAATTTATTAAGTAAAGCGGCTCCTTTTGACAAAACCTCTGCATAATGGTTGCTTGCAAGATAAATACAAGAAATTTGTACTTTAATTCACTGTCATTCGGTGTTTGCATGCATAAAATCTAATAATCGTCTGATTTATACCACGCATATGGTATCAGTGTTAAGAACGAAAACTGAAAGTGATTTAATGATCTTTATATAAATTTTGCAACACTTTCGATCAAATAGTATGTTCCAACAAGGTGGAGGTCATTGGTAAGAACGGTTCCAACTTTAATATTTAAGCCTGTGCAGTATCGTAATTAGAACATGCACGCAAGAATACGAAAAACCAATTTTAAACTTGAAATGCTAACAGAATAATTTCACGTTTAAGCAAAATGCCATAAAGATGGACAATTGATATTATGCTCTCCTTGTCTCAACGTAAACATGGTTGTTTTTATGTCGCAGAATTTTCGAAGTCAGTTCTTACTATCAAATCTAATTGTACTCAATTATGCTTTAAATCGAGTTTGCGAGCTAGAAGTAAACATAAATCCATTTGTATTTAACCAGACGTCGAACAACATAACAAAACTACCACCAGTCGCACGCACTGTATGCGTTTCAACCTTCCTTGATCATCGTCAGAGTACGACGGCAAGCTGAATAGCGAGGGGTAATCCGCATTACATACATATGTGAAATAAAATTAGATATGCGGCTCTCACTTCTAGCAGTCTCGCATACATTGAACTTGACTGTAAATGTCGGCTGCACAATTTTTATGCAGTCAAGAACATAAACTGTTTGCAGCTTTCGACACATATACATATATAGGCAATACGAATAAACAATCAATAATTGCACGGGTGGTGGTAATGAATCTTTAAATCAAGTTCGCGTACTTGAAGTATACATCAATCCCGCTGTACTTAATCAGTCCCTGAACAACAATAATAATAATAATAATACCAATAGAAGTAATAGTTTATGAAGTTTGAAACATAAAATTACAAACAAGTCTTTCTAATTTCTCTTTACCAACCAGTGGAATGCAGATACTAAACCTGTGAAGTAATGGAATATGAACCAATTGCTAGGTTATTTGACTGAAAACGTCTTGCAGACAATTAACTATCCTTTCTATATCTATCCAATTGAAAGTTCTCTTCTGCTTCAGAATTTTGGAAGCTTCTCTAATTATCTGTTTGAAGCATGATTAACATATAAATATTAAGGGTAAATATAATTCTGTTGTCATGCCAACAGCACTTGATATCCAACAAAAAATCAGCATGTGCAGTATTCAAGAAAGAAGCAGTTTTCTTTTAAGTTAAACTAATGTTATTAACTGGGATGGGCAGTCATTCATTCTCGAATTACTTCCCACATAATAGATAGTGAAAGCAGTGGTAGGAGGTTTTATTAAATTTCCTATCCAACCTGTCATTAGGAGATAGTTAAAATATACAGAACGCGCTGTATAAAATCTATAGGGGTTACAGGTTTTGCTGTTATCGTGATATTTCATTTGTTTAACGTTTACAAAGTTGATGCAAATTGGCAACACAATTTTCTAAGGTTGGTGGTAAAAACGAATTTCTTTATGCCTTGATTCGTCCTCTAGACCGCTTATATTTAAAGCTAAATTTCAATTACTGAAGGAAGTTAATCATACCACAAAACCAACACTTTCAAAGATATTCTACATATTCCAAATGCAATGGACAAATATATTAACTTTGGCTTAATTCATTGCATCTATCGAGAAAGAAATTCAACGCAATAGAATTTCAATTTTCGTTTTTCCGAAAGACTACTCAATTTAAGTGTAATACGGTAGTGGACAAAGTAATGTGGAGGGACTTTGAAATTATTTTCTATATCACCATTTCCCGTAGTTAACAAACATACATCATGTGGCAGAAAAATGTGCGGATTATAACATAGAATTTATTCTTAACTTCGAGATGATACTTCATCGCAAGTATATGTATTATTAAAGCGAAGATATGATAAGTGTTGCGGAAATATCATGATAATCCCATTTGTTACATTAAAATTTAAGTCTAGCACGTATGCATTCCGAAAAATAGCATTTAGCCCTTTAATCTTTATCATTGTCAAATTCATCATGGTTGTGCAGCCTATAAGTTCTCGGTAAATACAAAGTTATGCGTCGTATAAAAAAACATCTCAATGGATAACATTGCTGATTTTTATCCCCTTGCTTAAAAAGAAACCGTAATTAATTAACAAAGGATATTCGGAGTAACACATGTATGCATCTCCACTAACTAATTTTTTTGCAAGCAAAAATTTTGGACAAATATTTGAGCATCAGCAATTTATTCGGGGAATATTTATCTCACCTTCATTAGCAGTTATCTTTGATTTTTGAGCGAAATTAATGCATCTGAGACACAGAATTTCAAAATTTTACACGATAGGACAAATCATAAATGGTTTGTATAGAACATATAAAATATTAGCTGTTCTATACATAAAGATTATATAAACCAAATATTGGTATTCTGTAATATAAATTCCATGGCAATACGCAAAAACACGGTTTCAAATATTTCAATCATAGGACAGCCAATATATATTCTGACAAAAGTTATTTTTATTAAAATTTTTAAATATAACTTTTTGATATTTAAGAAAATTCACTTAAATGCAAATTAATAAAACAAAAAAAATTATAGAATGTGTAGCAAATTTTATCTGATAAACTGAATTATTTTTGTTATAGCATTTAGTAATTGTATTAAATGCTATGTCGGGAGAACATACGTGTGAAGTTTTAACAATGTGTTGCGCAATTACAGGCGTGTATTCGCCACTTGATTTGAAACAGGCGTTTAAGTTGCAATGATCTCTCATTCGAGAAATTAACCGCCTAGTCGATCGGCCTACGTAAATTGATCGACAACTTGCGCATATATATTGGTAAATAATATTAGATGTCGACACTAACGGCTGTTTCTCATTGCTTTCTGGTAAAGGCAAGTTTGTTACCGTAAATAACACTCGTAGTTTAGTCGTTTTGAATGTGCGTGTTAATGCCGCTCCAACTTTTGTGATATTCCTAAAATAGCATCTCCTTCAGGTAGACTGCTTTCTTTTCGGTTCCGAAATATGTATGTTGCTGTTTACTTCCCCTTTTAATAATTGATTCAATAAAATGTCTTGGATAGCTGTTAGACATTAAATCGTTAATTGCTTGTCTTTTGAATTCACTAATTAAACCTGTATATATATATATATATATATATATATATATATATATATATATATATATATATATATATATATATATATATATATACAATAAGAAATAGTGCTTCCTATCCAAGCCTTTGAAGAATCTTTTGAAATTTTTCTGTTGTAATTAGTAATTTTACTTCAATTTACAACGAATAAATAAAAATACAATTTTATTTAAATAAATAGTATGGTTTTGGCATTTATTTATAATGAGAAATATTTAAAATAGCCGACAAAGCTAATAAGCTACAAGCGATTTAATTAATTTAAACCTCTACAGCAAGCCATGTTTGTCTGTGTATGTGTGTGTGTGTGTCATTGAAAACTTTCAATACCTTCCTCATCACTGAAGAAATGAATTTCAGCTGTTAAGGTCACAGATGAGTCACTACACATAAGCTGGCAACAAAGCAGTCTGGATGTAAATTTATCGACATTAATCAACAATTATGCGTTGCGACACATTGTTGACAGACATTGGAAAATACTAGTGAACAGGGCGGAAGTTCTCTTTAGGCTATGCAATAATGTGTAGAATACTTCGGCAGAGGAACAACGCATTCACGAACAACGTTGTTGTGTTGTCATAATTCATAAAATATATATTATTTCTTACTTTGGCCATTGTTAAAGCGCGTGTTTCACGTATGGGCTGATTTGCTAAAGGGAATTGCCCAGTCTCTATAAACATATTGTGCATATCCGCTGTATAAAAAAAATTGTTTCAATAAAATATTTATATCTCTATTCAAATTAAAAACTCATAAAATCAGCCGAGCTAAAATGTTTACATGCATTAATCAATAATCAACTATCAGAAATAAATATAGAAAAAGAACAAGCTTTTAATTGAAAATCTACATAAACTGCGTTACTTCTGTTATGAAAAGGCAAACTTGACGAAAAATAACACAGTTTCTAATTAACCGAGTGTTTAACGCTAAACAAAAAAACTATATATTGACAAAAATCAGACACGTTTGCTTGCTTGCGAAGGATTTATTTAATGTGTTATCTAGGGTCTAAGTAAGTCAAAGCATTTGATCGCGTTTATATAATTCTTTCAGAAGCGCAGAAACTATGAATCAACTTGACACGTACAGTGATGAAATCTGGTTCAATTTTGAAAACAAAAATATTCAACGTTTGGCAACTTAATTCGTCGTATAAATCATGATTACTTTAATTATCTTGAATTCTCATGTGGCATACAGCGGATAAAGTATTTGAACGCGGAGCGCGTCTAAAGCCACGAAGTGTGTGTGCATTCAAAATTTATTCAAATACATTAATTTGAAATTAAGTTTATTTTCTCGCATGAGACTCAGTTTTTTCTAAAACTTTTATTATTTCAGTATGTATAGAAACTTTAAGAAGTAGGTCAGCGAAAATTGTAATTTATCCGGAAGCTTGCTCCCATGTAAGGCGATTTTGAACTTTCAATCAATAATTACGAAAATGATAATTTCCACAATTTCTTAATTTACTAAAACTCGCATTGTTTTTTGGGATAAAGATCGTTTCCGCTGTATGTTTTCATTAAAACATTTATTGCTTAAATTTTTTTCGTGTAAAATATTGGAATTCAAACTGAATTGATATTTTTTTAATAAAATATATAATTTGTAGCTGATTGATTGGATTTAATACACCGAGTCTTTTAAAAGCCATAAGTGTTGCCGTAAACACTGTCTTTTTCTATTTGTTAGTGGAGCATTGCTAAAGAGTTGATGCAGATGGACGGTTCCGGGTGCTTCGTTAGGAAGGACACACAGCTTCAGTCAAATATACTTTGATTATATGTCTAAACGTCATGGAAACCTACACATGCGCAGCCGCATTAACCATAAGAAATGCCTGTGCGACAACCAACAATCATTCTATAGTCCATTGTACCATCTCTAATCACAGCCAATGTACAAAAGGCCTTTTTTAGGGCTATATACGATTATTTGTGCGTTATACCCATATTTGGAATGCATTTATAACTGCAAATGCATACTACAAATGTACATCAGTTGCGATTCTTATACCCAATCAAACATATTTTTATGATCCAGTCGAGCCTGCTGTTCTACTCATTCTTCTGCTGAGATAATATTAATAAAATATTGAGTCCTTCGATCTATTACATTTATTTAATTAAATGTCATATAAATTGTTTTATTTCATATTCATCGATATTATGATTATATCTAGACTGTTACCATTTGTTTAACTTGAAAGTTTTGATTGAATAATTTTGATTCGATTATACTCTCTATTGTAAAAGTAAAAAACGATGCAATTGAAATATTTTAGACGTCCCGAGCGCTTATGCTACAATTACCAACCACGCGATTGCTAAAGAACTTGGTTATCTAAACCATTGCATAAACAAATTTGGATTGATCTTTAAATACCTATAGCCCAGACAATCCACCATCACACTAGACGAAATTCCATTTATTAGATAACTTATCAACGTTGAAGTTACACAGGTTTCAAAACTAGGACCTCAAATGTTAATAAAGGCAGCACAATAAGAAAAGCAAACTCGTTTCAAAATATCCAAGAAGACATCCAGATCATCCACTGCACACCCAAAAAGTTATCACCTCAAAGCAACATATTTAGATTAGCCTTCTTAAAACTCTGACATAATATATTTCTCTCAGACGACATATTAGATCTAGAAGAAATCCTACTTCATAAGAACACAATAAAAAATCATGGCGTAATACCTATAATAAGTCTGTCTTAAGCAGCATATTACTACCTTTTCACTAAAACTAATGCTTTTAATCAACCTGATACTGAAGGAAACTGAGCCAGAATTATCCTTTAAGAGGGGGTACAGCCTTATTCTCGAACATGTATTATAAGTTCATACAACAAATGCATTAACCGATATGATGGCAGGACTCCAAGTATGCAGCCCAAGACGCACATATTTAAACATGTTTGACTTAGAAAATCGCGCACAGGCTAGCGTGCAGCCGCAATGGCTTAGAAAGACATGAATATGCTTAACAGAATAGCACATATTAAACAACCGGACCTCATGCAAGTATGTACTAGTAAGCACGAAACGAATGTATGAGATTATACTTTCCGTCTATGCTGCTCTTGGTTTATCCTGGCTCAACTGAACTAATTTGTTACTAGGTTCGCAACACCTAATACAAACTTGCATATATATTAGATCTTCGTAACCAACTGTATTTAACCGGACCTCATGACATTCAAGATTCATTTACGTTTCATTTCCAGTGAAACAAGAATTCATGATATCAGAATTAATCTCGGTCGTTCTTGCAATTTACTCTAAAAAATTGGTTCGATTCTCAAAACTCGTTAAATTTGCAAACAATTACCAAGAGAAACACTCAAATATCCTCGGGATACAATTAAAAGTTACATATTTTTTGTTGCAAAGAAGTAATATATATAAAATTGTGTATTTTTTTGTTGCGCAACTAGTAACAAATTATCTCACATATGACCAGAAGGATAAACTAATGTCAGTATGAAAGGAAGGTATAATTTTTTGTGGACATTCGTTAAGTCAGCACGAAACAAATGTACACATGTGATTATACTTTCCGTTCATGCTACCTTTTGTTTTTACTACTTGTCAAATTTGAATTATTTTTTTACTAGGTGCACAACACCTAATACACAATTGCAATTACATTAGCTCTCCGCAATGTACGGTATCTAACTGCTACGTATTAAATCCAATGATGTCATGATTACCGTGAAATACGATAACTGATATCGACCAAAGCAATGTTTATGGATTTTCTGGAGTAGCATGTGTACAGAAATAGTTGTAATGTTTACTTTTTTTGAAATTTAGCGTATCTTGAAATTCATTTTTCGGGTACCATATACCGGCTATGAAACCATATTGTTTGTAACATGTACAGGCTCGTTATATATTATATGTATTGAATTAACTTTAAGTCGCGTTGTGGAATATAGCTAAATTTCTTTCGCTTAGAAACTTGGACCTTATCATGTTAGGAATTTCTGGACATTAAAATTAATACTCAATGTTGTTTCCACCTATATTGCTTGGTTCGTTTATGCGGATTCCCTCAGAATTTAATTATTAATGTATCATCTAGCCGAGACTTAATTATCATTATTTCCGCAGTAAAGTTGCTTATCTCTGCAGCCAATCCTCTACCCAAAGTTTCCAATCCGCCAGAAGCCATTTTTTTTATCTTCACACGTGGGATCGACGGGCAATTCTAATTGGACTGCTACTGTCCGGTCAACAAATTCCTGGACAGTCACGCGCACAATAAGTGTTTCTAATGTAAACTATGGTGCTCGAACTAATGCTTCAAATTTTTCGAACCAGAACAGTGGCCTTTCCACATCTAAATGTGCAAGCATTGGCTCAAATTCAGATATGTCGTCAAATGCGTTTCCTAGGTCACTCAGTCTCAGCGGAGGGATATATACCATTAGATTCGAATGTACAGCATATCAAGTACTATCCGGTGCCTACTACTAGGTAACATTTAATATAATCAAGATTGCGAACTTTATATAGTAAATGTTACTTAGTAGTAGGCATCGGATAGTACTTGATAGGCTGTGCATTCGAATCTAATGGCATACATTCCTCCGCTGAGACTGAGTAACAAAGGAAACACACTTGCCTACCTATCTGAACTTTTTCTGGATTAAAATGTAATCTCCATTCTATAGATTTGGCCAGCATCTTCTGTAGTGTAATACATGATTCGCCTTCAGTTGTGCCAACATAATTACATCGTCCATGTAAGCTGTTGTACAGGGTAGGTCGAACACGAAAGAGTCCATCATTCTTTTGAACACTTACGGTGCGTTTTTAAGACCAAATGGTTCCAAAATGAATTGGAAATGACTTTTGGGTACCTGCACCGCTAACTTCCATTTTTGTCTTCGGGCTGCTCGCAAATTTGCCAAAATCCCTATTTCAGATCAAGCATAGCAAACCATTTGCCTCACGCAACGTACAGAAACATATCATGCAGAGCCGGCATGGGATACAATTCAGCTTTAGTCACCGAGTTTAATTGCTGGAAATCAGCCGTCAGTCGGAACGAACCATATTTTTTCGTAACGCCAACCCTTTGGAGCTCGAAAAACAGAGGATGATGATGATGATGGTTCAAAACGCCGACTTCTATCATCTCTTGAGATGCTCGAGTCGCTGCTGCTAATTTCTTTGAAGGTGCAATAAATACTTTTGGTGATTCGTAACTTTCATTTAGTTCTGGCCATAATTTAACGCGATCGACTATTGGCCCTGGACATTCGCTGTAATCAGGAAGTTTGAGCATAATATTGTATTGGGTTTGGCAGATAACTGGTCTCCTCCTGCACCTTAGGGGTACATATAGATTTTATGGAATTTATGCTTTCCGGCCTCGATA
Source organism: Eudiplozoon nipponicum (assembly GCA_029291075.1). Lineage (NCBI taxonomy): Eukaryota > Metazoa > Platyhelminthes > Monogenea > Mazocraeidea > Diplozoidae > Eudiplozoon > Eudiplozoon nipponicum. The sequence continues at coordinate 31,609 of JAQBSW010000039.1, read as the reverse complement.
TGCATATAGATTTATTTTGATGACCTATCTTCTAAACACATTATATAATGAAATCAGGTCCCAATAAGGGTGTTTGAGTATACGCTACAAAAAAGACATATGGTAGATAATTTAATTTATTAATAATTTCGTGCCCCATTCGTCCGCAGCCACCATCAACGAGCTCGATGCCTGACACAAATTTTCTCTCGTGGGTTTTACGTTGTTTAACTATCAAGTCATTGGTAATACCAGTACAACAGTTCCAGTATCCAATTGCATTATTACTGACTGTCCGTTGAAGAGTTTTAAAAATTTAACTTTAATGAAAATCCTTTTGGCAACGATTCCAATACTTCTCGTTCTTCGAAGGTCACTTGATTCTGAACGTTTTTTAGGTTGCTCTGCTGGACTTCTCTCGATCTACAAACCTGAGCCTCCAAAGGATAAATATTTTTGTCATGATCTCGACTACCCTTATTGGTGAGATGGTGGACCCTATTTCTTCATTGAACTGGACGTTCTCTAGGAGCACTATACTAGTTTACTTGCCCCTTAGATGATGTATTCGTCGAAGCTAGTGACCTTATATTTTGAATATGCTTCCACGCCGCTGACTATTGCCATCTGTCGCGGAATTGCTGATTATGCCGCGAAGAATTCCAATAAGGTATGTCGCTCCTGACAGATGTTGTAACAAGATCCATGCGTGGATTCGCAGCTGCCATTTTGTTTGTCATCATGGCAGAAATTTAAAGAGCCTGAATTATTTCTTCCAGACCTCCATGGGCACTGGATATTGCGCCGTATCTGGTACGATCCAGCAGTATAAACATGATGGCCTCATGCGGTTGCAACCCAGGCAAAGACACAGTTATCTTGGAAAACTACTGTTTGATGCGTGCCATGGTATCAAGGAACATCTCACCCAGTAACAGTTTCAGACTACAATTCTGAAAACATCTCCTGAGGCCTGGCTCAGAAGTCTCATATTTTACCTACGTAAAGAATCTTTAATAAATCTTACAACCTGGGCGCATACGTTTCGCTTTTTATGAAAGTGTTACCATGGATTTATGTAATTTATCTTAGCAAATATATGAATTCACTTCTCCTTGTAACATACCAGTAAGATTCTGTTTATTTTCGTGTATATCCTTATTTTATTTAGTTATTCTGACGTCTCACCATTATAATAAGTTTGACTCATCTGAACTGTTATTTCTACTGTCTGCTATTAACAATTTTCTGAGACTTCGACTTCAGAAATTAGTTTCTATTTCTCCTTTTCATGACTTAACTCAATTGTGGTTACGCCTAATGCAAATTTTTCGGTTATTTTTTATTCTGGGTTCAAAACACGTATGAACAAATTCAATCTGATTCTAATAATTTGTATTTGAAAAAGTTGAGCTACTCAACTACTTATAATGGCACTAAACTTCTCCACGACCGGCCAATAAATGTCCAATTACTCCAACTTCTCGTCATATCTAATCCTGAACCGTCAAGAATCGTGTTCCTGATTTTCTTTGCAATAACGATATTGCGGTTTGGCCCATCTATGCGTGATTTACCTCGTAATCTAACGATAACCATGCATGATCTAAACATGTCAGTAAACGGACCTAACGTTAGTTTTGCTATATTGTGCTAATATTTAAATAAAATGTGATTAAAGTTTACTCTAGGTCGCAATCTTTATGTAATTAATTGTCCTGGTTACTGTTGATGAATTATGAAATTACCTTTTTTAATCGTGTTCTATTGTATCGATTTTCTTTGTGTAAACCTTAGGTTTATTTACATTTTGCCGACAATAGAATCAATGGACAATACAATTAAAAAATAATTGATTGCGCGGGTGGTGGTAAAAATTCTTTAAATCAAGTTTGTGAGCTTCAAGTAAACACCAACCCCATTGTATTTAAATAAATAAATACAATAAAATAAAAAGAATTGGATTAGTGTTTACTTCAAGCTCACAAACTTGATTTAAAGAATTGTCACCACCACCCGCGCAATCAATTATTATTTAATTGTATTATCTATATATATGTGTGTGGCGAAAGCTATAAACAGCTAATGTTCGTGACTGCATAGAAATTATGCGGCCGACATTTCCAGTCATGTACGGTGTAGGCAAGACTACCAGAGGTGAGAGCCGCATGTCTAATTTTGCTTTCCATGTATATGCAATACGGTTTGATCCTCGCTAGTCTGTTTGCCTTCGTACTCTGATGATGATCATGAAATGTCGAAACACGTCAGTACGTTGTTACTGGCGGTAGTTTTATGTTGTTCGACGATTGGTTAAATACAATGGGATAAGTGTTCAGCTCAAGCTCACAAAATTGATTGAACGAATGGAATAAATGCACAAATGGATCGTCAGGTAGTTTCTATATTACTTTAAACTACATATTATATATTGTAATTTCACTATAGTTTATTCAAGTCATTTAGTTCTGTGGAACGCTAACAAAACTCGATCCAGCTTCAAAAAACTATGTATTCAAGGGTGTAAGTTTTGTGTGGGATACAATGATAAATATCTCTTGAAAATTAAATACGTTGCCAAGGTTACCACAAACAGCATGAGGGTCAAACCTGTAATTTGGTGCCATATTTAATGTACGCACTGGTTAAAACGATTTACGAATCCCAGTTTCTGAAATGACGGCGGATAAGCAGTTTAATAGGTTAACAACATTGGCAAGACAACATTAAATGAAATCTTTACGTATCAGTGCATTTACCTGCTATTGTTTCCAAATAAACTGAATGCTGGCGTAATATATTCTGCGAGCTAATCTTGCTGTTAAACAACTTTTCACTGACATTATTAGCCAAGGTTCTATTCCATTCCTTGACATCTTCGATAAGGAGTTCACAACATTCCTAAATAAAAGTATACGTTCAAAAATAATAAGAAAACTCTTAATTAGTTTTCTACATTATGTGCATTAATAGTTTAACTAAATCTTTTGAAATCTAAACGAACAAGTAACACATGCTGTACGCACAGATTTAACTTTTAATACATTGATTTTTAGCAATGGCCATACCGAATGAAATCATACAACATATTATAAGATAAATTTATTAAATAAAAGACTGACTAACCTTTAGAAATAAATCACTGAAGCCGTTTTGGCAATAATCGTAATTTAAATTTTTGTTCAATGATTATTCTATTCTATTCGATTCTATTCTATTCTATTCTATTCTATTCTATTCTATTCTATTCTATTCTATTCTATTCTATTCTATTCTATTCTATTCTATTCTATTCTATTCTATTCTATTCTATTCTATTCTATTCTATTCTATTCTATTCTATTCTATTTTATTCTACTCTATTCTATTCAATGATATTCTATTTTATTCTTTACTATTCTACTCTGTTATCTTCTATTCTATTCTATGCTAATCTATTCTATTCTATTCACTCTATTCTATTCTATTCTATTCTATTCTATTCTATTCTATTCTATTCTATTCTATTCTATTCTATTCTATTCTATTCTATTCTATTCTATTCTATTCTATTCTATTCTATTCTATTCTATTCTATTCTATTCTATTCTATTCTATTCTATTCTATTCTATTCTATTCTATTCTATTCTATTCTATTCTATTCTATTCTATTCTATTCTATTCTATTCTATTCTATTCTATTCTATTCTATTCTATTCTATTCTATTCTATTCTATTCTATTCTATTCTATTCTATTCTATTCTATTCTATTCTATTCTATTCTATTCTATTCTATTCTATTCTATTCTATTCTATTCTATTCTATTCTATTCTATTCTATTCTATTCTATTCTATTCTATTCTATTCTATTCTATTCTATTCTATTCTATTCTATTCTATTCTATTCTATTCTATTCTATTCTATTCTATTCTATTCTATTCTATTCTATTCTATTCTATTCTATTCTATTCTATTCTATTCTATTCTATTCTATTCTATTCTATTCTATTCTATTCTATTCTATTCTATTCTATTCTATTCTATTCTATTCTATTCTATTCTATTCTATTCTATTCTATTCTATTCTATTCTATTCTATTCTATTCTATTCTATTCTATTCTATTCTATTCTATTCTATTCTATTCTATTCTATTCTATTCTATTCTATTCTATTCTATTCTATTCTATTCTATTCTATTCTATTCTATTCTATTCTATTCTATTCTATTCTATTCTATTCTATTCTATTCTATTCTATTCTATTCTATTCTATTCTATTCTCTATTCTATTCTATTCTATTCTATTCTATTCTATTCTATTCTATTCTATTCTATTCTATTCTATTCTATTCTATTCTATTCTATTCTATTCTATTCTATTCTATTCTATTCTATTCTATTCTATTCTATTCTATTCTATTCTATTCTATTCTATTCTATTCTATTCTATTCTATTCTATTCTATTCTATTCTATTCTATTCTATTCTATTCTATTCTATTCTATTCTATTCTATTCTATTCTATTCTATTCTATTCTATTCTATTCTATTCTATTCTATTCTATTCTATTCTATTCTATTCTATTCTATTCTATTCTATTCTATTCTATTCTATTCTATTCTATTCTATTCTATTCTATTCTATTCTATTCTATTCTATTCTATTCTATTCTATTCTATTCTATTCTATTCTATTCTATTCTATTCTATTCTATTCTATTCTATTCTATTCTATTCTATTCTATTCTATTCTATTCTATTCTATTCTATTCTATTCTATTCTATTCTATTCTATTCTATTCTATTCTATTCTATTCTATTCTATTCTATTCTATTCTATTCTATTCTATTCTATTCTATTCTATTCTATTCTATTCTATTCTATTCTATTCTATTCTATTCTATTCTATTCTATTCTATTCTATTCTATTCTATTCTATTCTGTTCTATTCTATTCTATTCTATTTTATCCTCTTCTATTCTTTCTTTTCTATTCTATTCTATTCTAACAAGATTGGCTTGACTGAAGACTAGACGAATTAGTGAAACTGTAACAAGCGGCTCCGCGTTACAACCCAACGAAGCTCAATTTTGAGAAATATAGTTCTCCTTAAGGTCAAATATTCTAGTCTGATTTTACAAAATATTTCTCTTAACTGTGATTTTAGCAACAATCTCTGTTAGTTTTAATTGAACTGCAAATTTAATTATAATTAATAGGGTATTGTTTAAGAAATATACACACCCGCGCGCAATACGCAGGTAATATGCGCTGGATTTTTATACCTCTCTATTCAAACAATGGATTTATGGACTTTTTGTGCATTTGCCACATTCTACACAACTACTAACAGTTCAGTCATAATTATAATCATCCAAACTTAAGGTGTTTTTCAATATATTGTCCAACACTCCATAGTTCCATAGATTAATATAATTCAAACATAAAAAGCCTAGCAAACAGTGGAATAATTATTTGTGATGTGTTTTAGATAGTTTTTACACGATATTTATCCATCAATTATCAGTGACAACATTTATTGTAGTTCTTCTCATACATTGCCAGTGACTTTAAACTAAATCGCTAATCAGTCTGGATTTATATCATCGTAGTCTTTCAACCATTTACATGAATTCCCCACGATTCAGTCGATTGTGTTTATGATAATTACTGGTTTTCAAGACATTTAATTGTGTTGACAATATATAATTTTGTTGTCGTCTAGAGCACTGTCTATTTTGTTTAACTTTGAATTGATTCATGCTTTTTAACATAACATTCAATAAACGTCTGAAAACGGATGAGTCTTCACCCTTCGGAAAATTGTCAAGGACTGATCATTGAACGGGCGCTGATAACAGCCACCATGAAAATGTATGAAATCAGTACTAAATAGACAGCTACCCCGCAAAACCTATTAATATAACTACAAAACCTTCTACATAAATGGTGTCCCGGATGAGGTATCAACTCAGGGCCTTCAGATTATGAGACTGATATCCCTAGGTAGCCGCACGCGTTCCGAGCTTTACAAGGAGATGGAGCAGAAAGCCTCTGAATTCAACTTGACCAAGGAAATCTTGATGCGACTATTCATACAGAAGCTTCCTTTGGCATTCCAAGAGATGGCCACAAGAGATGGCTCAAACTTAGCGACGTTTTGGGGTACAAATACGCACAATCTGATTCTCTAACTCAAAAAGATGTTTCAAATATCCTTCCATCATTGCCAATACGACAAGAAACATCATTGGACGTGACTTTCTCGAACAATTCGACCTTACCATTCGTCCAATAACACGAAACATACTCACTACAGACAATCAGTTGCTTTCATCAGCGCTAAATGATACGGCTCGCGCCGAAGTAATCTCATGCATACAGCTAATTCCTCCAGTTCCTCATGTACCGCAACTGGATGATGTTCTGAAACGTCATCAAAACATTTTCAAACCTATCTCCATCATTTACGATCTCAAGAGGAAGCGCGCCATCACAGTTCATCGTATCATCTTATCGAAACCACTTCCTCATCCTGCAAGAGCACGTTCATTGGTACCACAAAAAGAAAAGGCCGCCGAGAAAGAATTCGCCATGTTACGTCAACAAGGCATCTGTACACGATCCAGCGAACCTTATGCGTCGCCTGTAGTAGTAGTACCAAAGAGTGAACCAGCAACATTCAGGGTGTGCGGAAATAATCGTATTCTCAATTCTTGCACACAGTCTGATTTGTACATCCTGTCAAATCCAGCTGACATACTTATATCTGCTATCGATTATGCTGTGTAATTAAAACTCGACCTAGTGAAAGCCTTCTATCAAGTACTGATCGACAAAGTCTCCGTATCATATACTGCACTCAGATTCAAAGGAGGTGGCATTCACGAATACAATTATATGCCATTCGGTCTTACAAATGCTTCTCAAACAATTCAACGCGTTATGGACGAAATACTAGATGGTCTACCATTTGTAATTTGATGACATCCTGGTACTCTCCTACACAATTTCCGAACATATACGGCATATTCAAGTATGTATAAGTTGTTGCGAAACTAGTAACAAATTAGTTCAGTTGTGACCAGAAGGATAAACCAAAGGCAGCATGAACGGAAAGTATAATCTCATGCACATTCGTTTCGGGCTTACTGACGACTCATCAGTAGAAGCCGGTATTACACCCTTTAACCACTACATATTTGTTCGTAGAATGTGGAATAATAGGACGTTACAATCTCCTAGACGAATGTGTAAACCTGCAATAGTGAAGCTATCATCATATAAAGTCTACGACAATGCGACTTCGACGCTAACTGACACTATATAATATATACACCGAGTCTGTAAAGGATACTAACACTATGGCTATTGTGTAAGTAACCGATACCAAGATTATTGTACCGAAAAGGTACATGGTACTAACACTATGGTTTCCGAGTCGGTACATGATACTAACCTGATGAATATCAATTTTATGCTAAAGTTCACCGAAATTGAGTATTACAACAATTTCTGAACACCTGTTACTTCAGTAAATCCATACATTCTGGCCTTGATCGATATCAGTTATCACATTTCGCGGTAAGCATGACATCATTCAATTCAATATATTACAGTTAAATACTGTTTGTTGCGAAGAACTAATATATATGCAAGTATGTATTAGATGTTGCGAACCTAGTAACAAATTAGTTCAGTTGTGACCAGAAGGATAAACCAAAGGCAGCATGAACGGAAAGTATAATCTCATACACATTCGTTTCGTGCTTACTGGCGACTCATCAGTAGGAGCCGGTATTACGCCCTTTAACCACTATATATTTGGTCACAGAATGTGGAATAATGGGACGGTACTATCTCCTAGACGAATGTGTAAATCTGCAATAGTGAAGCTAACATCACCTAAAGTCTACGACAATGCGACTTCAACGCTAACTCACACTATATAATATCTATATCTATATATATATATGTAATATATATATATATATATATATATATATATATATATATATATGTATATATACCGAGTCTTTAAAGGAAACTAACACTATGGCTATTGTGTTAGTAACCGATACCAACATTATTGTACCGAAAAAGTACATGGTACTAACACTATGATTTCCGAGTCGGTACATGATGTATGGATTTACTGGAGTAACGGGTGTTCAGAAATTGTTGTAATTATCAATTTCCGTGAACTTTAGCATAAATTGATATCCATCAGTTTGGAATCATGTACCGACTCGGAAACCATAGTGTTAGTACCATGTACTTTTCAATACCGTACAATAATGTTGGTATCGGTTACTAACACAATAGCCATAGTGTTAGTATCCTTTACAGACTCGGTATATATGTTATATAGTGTGAGTTAGCTTTGAAGTCGCATTGTCGTAGACTTTATATGATGTTAGCTTCACTATTGCAGGTTTACACATTCGTCTAGGAGATTGTACCGTTCTATTATTCCACATTCTTCTACCAAATATATAGTGGTTAAAGGGCGTAATACCGGCTCCTACTGATGAGTCGCTAGTAAGTGCGAAACGAATGTGCATGAGATTATACTTTCTGTTCATGCTGCCTTTGGTTTATCCTTCTGGTCACAGCTGAAGTAATTTGTTACTAGGTTCGCAACACCTAATACATAATTGCATACATAGTAGTTCTTCGCAACAAACAGTATTTAAATATACGGCATATTAACATTCTACTCTCCCGTCTAACAGACTATGACTTCCAACTTCATGGCAACAAATGTGTCTTTGCACAAAAATCAATTGAATTCCTTGGTCATCAAATTTCCGAGAAATGCATAAAACCTATACCTGTTAACGTTTGTGCTATTCAAAATCTACAGCTTCCAACCACCGTTCGAGCATTACAACAAATCTTGGGCAAGATGAACTACATTATCGATTCGTACCCCGCCTTGTCAAGATTGTGGCACCTTTTAACAATAATTGATTGCGCGGGTGGTGGTAACAATTATTTAAATCAAATTTGTGAGCTTGAAGTAAACACCAAACCCATTGTATTTAACCAGTCTTCGAACAACATAACAAAACTAACGCCAGCCACAACGCACTGACGCGTTTCGACCTTCCATAATCATCATCAGAGTACGACGGCAAACTGACTATCGAGGATCAAACCGCATTGAATATATATGGAAATCAAATTTAGATATGCGGCTCTCACGTCTAGCAGTCTTGCATACGTTGAACTTGACTGGAAATGTCGGCTGCACAATTTCTATGCAGTCACGAACATTAACTGTTTGCAGCTTTCGCCACATATACATATATAGGCAATACAATTTAAACAATAATTGATTGCGCGGGGGGTGGTAACAATTCTTTAAATCAAGTTTGCGTGCTTGAAGTAAACACCAATCCCATTGTATTTAACCAGTCATCGAACGACATAACAAAACTACCGCCAACTGCAACGCACTGACGCGTTTCGACCTTCCATGATCATCATCAGAGTACGACGGCAAACTGACTATCGAGGATCAAACCGCATTGAATATACATGGAAATCAAATTTAGATATGCGGCTCTCACCTCTAGCAGTCTCGCATACATTGAACTTGACTGGAAATGTCGGCTGCACAATTTCTATGCAGTCACGAACATTAACTGTTTGCAGCTTTCGCCACATATACACATATAGACAATACAATTTAACAATAATTGATTGCGCGGGTGGTGGTAACAATTATTTAAATCAAGTTTGCGAGCTTGAAGTAAACACCAAACCCATTGTATTTAACCAGTTTTCGAACAACATAACAAAACTACCGCCAGCCACAACGCACTGATACGTTTCGACCTTCCATGATCATCATTAGAGTACGACGGCAAACTGACTATCGAGGATCAAACCGCATTGAATATATATGGAAATAAATTTAGATATACGACGTCAGTGCGTTGCGGATGGCGGTAGTTTTGTTATGTTGTTCGAAGACTGGTTAAATACAATGGGTTTGGTGTTAACTTCAAACTCGCATACTTGATTTAAATAATTGTGGCATCTTTTCACAAATATCTCGTGCAAGAAAGCCGTTTTGTCAATAAATCATAACTGATTCAGCTCAACGTTGGCGACATGCAGAATTTTGAGGATGCCAAAAGGCCTAATGCAAAGCGATCATGCTACATTCTCCTGATTGGTCTCAACCTTTTGATTTTATCACTGACGCATCTGACGTTTCCATAGGCGCAGTACTTCAACAGTCTATCAATGGCATACACCGACCTATTGCGTTCTATTCGCAGAAACTATAACCCCGTGAATCGCGATATGATACATTAGGGAAAGAGTTACTCACAATCTACCGGTCGATCTTACAATTCCACACATATCTGGATGGCCGAAACTTCAAGATCTACATCGACCACCTTCCGCTACTCCCGTTGCTTAGAGGAAAGAAAGAGTATTTATATTCACGACGTGTCAACTCACAACTTACACGAATACACGAGTATGAATATGAAGTCACTCATGTCAAAGGATCAGAAAACGTGGTTGCAGACTCCCTAAGCCGTTCTGCATAACTCTGTATTTCTATCATGTTTCTTTCAACTATAAGTACTCAGGAATTGCAAGCAGCACAGCAAGATGATTCAAATGTCCTACTGTTCCACGATGTTGACCTATCAGGCGACGCAGAAACGATTATTTCACCTCCAGAGCGCTTTTCTGACCACGGGCTGACGCCCGGCATCTTACTCCGTCACGCCTCCACGATATATAGAGGAACCAGAATCAGTGACGACAGAGCCAACATCAGTGTTTACTCGTTACAGCTTGAGCCATAACACCTCCTGTAAGGTTAGCCTCCTTCATTATGTATTAATTTCATTGTCCGGGGTAGACGTAGCAACACTCAGCTCCGCATTCTAATAACGAAGCTCAATTTTGAAAAATATATTTCTCCCTAAGTCAAATATTCTAAATCTGTTTTACACAATATTTCTCTTAGCTTTGTGATTTTAGCAACAATCTCTATTGTTTTAGTGAGATTTCTTGAACTGCAAATTTAATTATAATTAATAGGGCTTTGTTTAAGAAATATACATACCCGCACGCAATAAGCAGTTAGCATGCGGTGGATTTTTATACCTGTGTGTTCAAACAATGAATTTATGGACTTTTTGTGCATTAACGACATCCTACACAACTACTACAAGTTCAGTCATGATTATAATCATCCAAACTTCAGGCGTTTCTCAATCTATTGTCCAACCTTCCATAGTTCAATGGATAAATATAATTCAAACATACCCCGCAAAACCTATTACTATAACTACAAATCCTCCTACAAAACAGCGGTGTAAAGGCAAGCTGAGCAGTCTTCATAGATAGTCTGTGCATCATGTGGAAAGACAACGATCGCAAGTAGCGGGCAGAGTAGAATGTGTTGCGTTGTAATTGCATCGCGCTTATATGGATACCCATAATTTGCCAAAAGGTATAGTAATGCCGAGCTAATTCATACTTGTTGATTTTTTCAACAATGATATGCTGTCAAATAACCACTAATATTTGCGAAACAGTTTGGTAGCTGTAGATACCGGTCTTACAAAGTGGATTTCTACTGAAATTGTCAGGTTTAAGTTGAAAAATGGGTAGGCTGTATCGCTGTCATCGAGAGTTCGAATACGAACAAAGCAGCTAGTGTGTGCTTGACATTGTGGTCAGGATATTCATAGTGAATGTGTAATGTGTAACTAATGAAAACGCGATATATATGATGATGGCCTATAACATGATATGAAATAATGAATAATGTGGATTCATAGAGATCACTTCACGTGAAATAGGGCGCAAATGGTGCGCAAAAATTTAACATTTGATACGTAGAATAACGAATGATTAATGTGAAAAAATTATCATTTACACGTAATGCAAAGCAATTTATTACAGGTTTGAGATTATAGGCAGGTGGAGCCTGAAACGCATGCTGAATGTTGTAAGTCGCCAGGATCAGGCGGTTCGATCAAAGGTTTCAGTCTGCCTATGATTACCGATGTTGGTGTGGAAACTTGCATGATAATAAAGAATTTCGGGTGTCTGAAAAAAATTGGATAAGAACCGCGAAACGTTTGGTGCAATAGTGCAATAGTGCCGTCATTACGAATGAATACTCTCTTGCAGCTCTAGAGCTGCGGGTTAAAGAAGACTAGCCGATAGTTATGTCTCGGCTGCTGGTCAGACATATTACCAAATTGATTTAGATGGCGAGAAGCTGTAACTTGTGGGTCATCATTTGCGGGTAGTAACCATGGGAGCGGACTAAGCAGGCATAGGTCAATGCCATACAAGAATTGTAAAGCACACATATTTTAATTGATTCGCGTACACGGGAACGCATACCAAATAGGATTAAAGGTAATGCATCGACCCAGTTGCAATTAATGGCCGAGGATGCTAAAGTTGCTTTGAGTCTCCTAAGCATTCTTTCTACCATACCATTAGATTGGAGGTGGAAGGCAGTCGACTGGCGCAAAGTGCATCCCATGACACGCAAGGTAATTTTGAAGCAATCAGATGAGAAGCAAGAGCCTCTATTAGGAATGACCTCCATGGAAACAGCATAAATTGCTATCCATCCAGAGATAAAACCATTAGTGACTTTATCTGCAGATATCGTGCCAAGCGACCAAGCCTCAAGCCATCGGGTTAATATATCAATCATTGTTAAAAAGAAGCTAAAATCTTGAACCAGAGTAGAATAAACTGTGTCAATGTGAACGACAGCTAGGCGTGAAGCAATTGGGAAATGTTCCGGGTAATCTTGTTTTTCTGGCAAATAGTACACTAAGAGACCCACCGTTTAGTGTTCTGCCTGATTCTTAGACCACTGAAACTATATGTAAGTTGTTTGACAGTCGATTTACTCCCTGGATGAGAAATTGAGTGGATGGGGTCGAAAACTATCCTCTGGAGGTTGGTCGGCAGAACAGGCTTTTGGGCTGCGTACGAGTGACGTAAACAATAGGTAAAACTTTCAAGTGTCGGCATACGAACTAAGTGGGTTCAGAGGCTACTGATCTTTGAATATGAGTGTCACCGCGCTGTTATGCTTATAGGAGAGACAGTGTTAGTGCAGGTTTACTGAGTTTCATGGAGGTAACTGAGAATGGAGAAGGCGAAAGTAGTTGTAGCGAGACGTCTGGCCCGGAAAGTGCGCCTGCAATAATTTTTCGTTAGCCCATAACATGAAACATGTTGAATTGTTATTCACTCAGGCGTGACAGCTGTCCTTTTTCACGGGCAGGGTTCTTTGCAACGGTTGAATTCACGTTTTCTTGCACGCTAACTAATTGTGCACGATCTGCAAAAATAAAAAATGTGCTGCGGCCAATATTGCTAATGAAATCGCGCACTGCGTCATGGATGGTGAGGAGTTCTCGACCAAAAGTTGGTTATCTGGTTTCTACTGGTTGCAGAGTACGCGAGTAAAAACTGATAGACTTCCGATCTCCGTCGTTCTCCTGTTCAAAATTGGCCCCATTACGAAATTCAGAAGAATCTATTGTGAGTAGAAATGGTCATTGGAATTCTGGATGGCTTAGCATTGCGGCATTTGCTAACGAGATGTTGGCAAGACAGAGTGATTCATTGTCTTGGTAGAGTTTCTGCTAAGACCTTTTTGATTCTGCAGGTTCCTACATAACGGTTAAAGTTGTTTCGATAAGCCGGAAATGACTTTGCGATAGTAGTTAATAACTACAAAACTTTCTGTTATACATTTTATGTCTTTGATGACTTATTATTCTTCATGGAATTCGCCTTCAGAGACAAAGTTTGTATACCTTATTGGGTAATATGATTCCGTAGGAAATCTACACATGTAGTTATAATCTGCATCTTGTCACAATTTTTCTTGTTTCCGTGATTTGATAAATGTGATAGAACATTTCATAAATGATTTGTGTGAGATTCTAGGTCGGACTGGAATCATTATGTCATCGAGATATGACAAAGAGTAAGCGGCATCGTCGCGGAAAATGTTGTCCATGAACCTCTGAAATGTATGAGTTCCACACTTGAAATTAAAAAAATGTACAGATATTCAAAATTGCCAAAAGAAGTGATGATCGCCCTTTTTTAATTATCTACTGGTGCTACCGGAATGTAAGCTTGTCTGAGATCAATCCCTAAAAGTTAATTGCTACCGCTGAGATTTTTAAGAAAATATTTATATTTAGAGTATAGGTGCGTTGGATTTGTTTACAAAACTTAGCTTTCTATAATCTCCACAGGCTTTGTATGATCGTTGGATTTGGAAAATAAATGCAATGGTGAACTTTTCTATGGTTTGATGATTCCATTTTCCAATATTCTTAAAAACAATTATTGTGCAGCTTTCAGGAGAAACAGTCTCTTTTTGAGTGCAATCGGTTCTCCTGTTGTGAAGATATGTCGCATTGTGTTGGAGACCCGTAGCTCAGACTTGCTAAGATCGAACAACGACTTGTGTTCTGGAAAATTTATTGATATCTCTGTTGAATGATGGACTGGGTTTGGCTGTATGACCTGTAACTCAAAACGTTTAGACGCAAGTGTGCAAAACTTTGCTCAATTCTGGTGGTGTGATCAATGTTCTTTTGATTAGCAAGATCAACAAGGAGCCGATATATCCACAGGCGACGATGAATTTGTGAGAATTTTCACATTGTTAACCTATATTTAGTGTGTAATGGTAATTTGCGGGCTTGCTATCTACCTACATAGAAATGGTAGCTGGTTTAGAGATTCGTGCTTATGATCCATCCCCGGAATTTTCCCAATGGGTGATGTGAGAAGGCTAATTCGAATGATCATTTTTGTATTGTAAACAATGTTGCATGGAAAATTCATAGTTAGACCAAATTGACCATAGTCTAGACGGCAACAGAACAAAATACTGCTAACAAATTTGAATGTCTTATACACAAGTCACAGTTAAACACAATTGTCCGTGCTCTAGACGCAGAAAAACGATATACTGTCAAAACAAATAATATTCCTTTCACAAATGTCTGAATTGTGATGAATATATGTAACCGATTCAAAAATATATGATGATATAAATAAAGTCACTGGTAAAAATTGTCACTGATGATGGGTAGAATAAAATCGTCTAAATACTTCAATGAAAAAACTTCACAAATAATTAATCCACTGTTTGCTATGGTGTTAACTTATTTAATTATAATAATCCATTGTACTCTGAAATTCTGATACATAGAATTATGTACGAACAGTAAATCATTTGTATAAACTGCGAATAGTTCAAAGAAGAAGAGTAATTCCACTATGGCTTATATTACCTGTGGATAAAACTGAGTATGAATTTCTTTGTGAATCGGATGAAGTATTTGGTAATTTGATATGTAATCCACAGAATGAAAGAAATTTCATGGAACTACCTGATCCTTTGGGAGACCAGGAACCAGGACTTGTTATTGACGGTGATGAATTGATAAAATTATTGTTAAAAATCAAATCAAAAAAACAAAAAGATCACCTTGGTATTTCGATTGATAACCTGCTTTAATTACCCTTAACTTTTACAAATGCGCTCCAAATAGAATTTTGAAGAATGGGAAATTACCAATCGATATACTAACGATAGTAGCTAAACCGTTTACAAAAGAAAGTAAGCCAACGTGCGCCAGTGATTATAGATTAATCTCTATTATCCCTTCGTTTTTGAAGATAACAGATTGATTGATACTAGATCATTTAGAACGTATGTTGCCGGCTAATTTTGATTTATGTCAACATGGCTTTAAGAAAAATAGACCGACAACTACTAATATGCTTTCTATGTGGAAAAATGTATTTACATTAGATGAGAATAAGTTAGTTGCATTAATTGTATTTATAGAAATCTCAAAGCCTTTGACTCTATACGTTTTGATGCTATTTTGAATGCGATTAGTTTATTGAATATTGATCCGAATATTTTTAGATTACTTAAATACTATTTATATAATCGAAGAATGAGTATTCAAGTAAATTATTTGATATCAAAAATGAAACGAATAACAAGTTGAATTCCACAACGATCAAGTTTGGGGCAAATTTTATTTAAAATCGTATTTGCACATTTAGAAACTAAGATCCTTAACGGTCGAGTTTGCAAATTTGCTAATGATTTAAAAATAATCTTTCCAATTGATCCAAAAAATGTCGAACTCTCCAAAATAATGTGACGTTAGATTTGTATGATTTGAGTAAATATTTGATTACACTAGGGCTGAGAATAAACAATAAAAAGAAAAGAGCTTTAAAAATAGGTAACAGAACAAACTTTCACCATTAAACGAACATTGGTTGCGCGGGTGGTGATAACAATTATTATAATCAAGGTTGCGGTCTTGATATAAACACCTGACCCATTAATTACTTGCATATGTCAGTATAAACTAAGAATTGTATAGTGTAGAAAAGGCAATTCATCCAGTAGACCGGTTTCGTCCTTATTGGGAACTCATCAAGTACTGACCAGAATTTGCCGCGGACGGGATACGAACCTGGGCACGTCTGCTTCGGAATCTGGTGCTCTAACCACTAGGCTATCCTGCCGCACACTTCACTACACACAATTTTCAGTTATATACTAACTGATGTAACTTGGTTAAGTCAATTTTTCCTTTAGGTGGAGCTCATATGGCATGACCCAAAGTTCCAACTATTCAGTAATGACAGATTGGGCATGGTTAGTTGGAACTTTGGGTCTAAATGGATGCCATATGAGCTCCACCTAAAGGAAAAATTGACTAACCAAGTTACATTAGTTAGTATATAGCTGAAAATTGTGTGTAGTGTAGTGTGCGGCAGGATAGCTCAGTGTTTAGAGCAACAGATTCCGAAGCCATCGTGCCCAGGTTCGTATCCCGTCCGCGGCAAATTCTGGCCAGTACTTGATGAGTTCCCAATAAGGACGAAACCGGTCTACTGGATGAATTGCCTTTTCTACACTATACAATTCTTAGTTTATACCGACGTATGTAAGTAATTAATGGGTCAGGTGTTTATATCAAGACCGCAACCTTGATTATAATAATTGTTATCACCACGCGCGCAACCAATGTTCGTTTAATTATATAAATGTTCATTTCAATACCATTTCCCCATGTAATGTGGTGTCTGTTCAGTAATGACAGATTGGGTATGGTTAGTTGGAACTTTGGGTCTAAATGGATGCCATATGAGCTCCACCTAAAGGAAAAATTGACCAACCAAGTTACATTAGTTAGTATATAACTGAAAATTGTGTGTAGTGTAGTGTGCGGCAGGATAGCTCAGTGGTTAGAGCACCAGATTCCGAAGCAGACGTGCCCAGGTTCGTATCCTGTCCGCGGCAAATTCTGGCCAGTACTTGATGAGTTCCTAATAAGGATGAAACCGGTCTACTGTCTACTGGATGAATTGTATTTTCTACACTAAACAATTATTAGTTTATCCTGACATATGTAATTAATTAATGGGTCAGGTGTTTATATCAAGACCGCAAACTATCATTATGTTTATTTTCATGATGCTGTGATTAATGATATGTTTGAGATTAAACTTGTGCAAGAAATATAGGATTTAGGCATAACTATTCAATGTACAGCTTCTGCTGAAAGACATATTGAAAGGATGGTAGACAGTGCCAAGAAAAGATGGGCATTAATAAATCGAAATATCTTATCGAATGACATAAAACTTAAAATGTATATAATATGGATTAGACCGATACTAGAATATGCTGCCGCTACTTGGAATCCATTAAAAAAGGGTTTGTCCAATAAGATAGAAGCTGTACAAAGAAAAGTTGTGAAACAAATTAGTCCTATCTCCTGCACTATATACGCCACTAGATTGCAGTTTGTATCACTGCAAACTTTATGGTTTCGGAGGATGTGCTATTGCATAAAAGTTTTCCATTTGAACCAGTGGACTGGTGCCTATATGAATCCAATAAGAAAGAGTCATTAAGTTGGAACTAGATCTGGACATTTGGCAATATCTCCTCCTTTGGTGGGGAATGTTGCGAGCAAGTTATTCTCTTTTTCGAAAATCTACAAAATTTATAACCAATTGCCAAAGGGGCTTAGAGAAACGCCTCCATCTAAGATGTCTTTTAAATTTTTATCTACTGAACTAGAAAAGTCTACAATCCTGCTGATATTTTTTATTTTGATTATGATAATACTTTCTCATGGTTGAATAAAAGACAAGGATAATTGTTATCGGAAACAGAACTTCTTGAGATTTTTATTTCCAAGTTTTGTATTATTAAAATTGAAATGTTATGCATTATATCATCATGTTAGTCAACAATACATACAATCAATTGCTAGTCATGGTTCTCATTTTTTTTGCATAATGTTACACTCGAATTATACCTTAATTTTTCCTATTTTTGATGATGAATCTATTATTCCTTACAGCCGAACTTTCTGATATTGATATATTGTACAGTACAACTAGTGAGATTTACTTATCTACATGAGACTAATTGCACATTTTTATGTGATGTGATAACTTTTTTTATATTGTACATTTTCCAATTTTATTATTTGATAGGACATGTGTGGTTTGAATCCGAATAAAGATATTCTATTCTATTCTAAAATTCACCGCATGTTCCTTGCCTATATGCGCGCGGGTGTGTATATTTAATAAACAACCCTATTGTAAACGCCTCGGCTTCAAGTAAATGCCGTACGACGTTACAAACTCGGTTAAAGTGCTCTGAATAGAGATTTGTTACTGATAAGGGGGCCCTTAAGAGGGCCTGGTCGTGCGTTCTCTTGAATTATTCAGCGTGTGAAGATGTCCTAGAGCCTTGGGTGCACTCTGGCTGTTGTTCCGTTCCGTTGTCGAGTTGTAATCACGATGTGGATAACGTCATTCAGGTTCTGCAATTAATTGTCTCGTCTCGCTGGTTGTACCGCAACAAGATGTGTCACGGATGTAGCCAATTGTTGGTGAAACATATCAAATCACCAGCGTAGGTATTGACAGCCGACAGAACGCACACGCGTGAACGCAAGGCAGAATGCAAATGCGACAACTGACTTGCATGGTAAATTGCCGTGCTTAAATAGCATGCCATGTCTACTTGCACACTATTGGTTAAACGGCAAGTTTCGCTTTTTTCTCATTGGTGCAACGTAAATCAAATTGAATTTAATTTACGCAATATGTCGGCCATTAATTTGTGTCGTTACAACACTTTCCCCTCTGGAAAAAGCAAAAATAATTCCGGAAAAATAATTCCTCTCTGCGAGGCTAGATAAGAAATGCATGACAGAGTTCGAACCAAGTTAAGCAAAAATATGATGAACCATAAATGCTGGGCTTAAATATGCTTGTTGGTTGCTTCAACAATGATATGATAGGTAACCACTAGGAATTGCTACACAAATTGTTAGCTCTAGTGGTCGGTCATACCACGTGAGGCAAAATAGAGCAGTGTAAGTTTTGGGAGCCGCAGCGTGAAGATTTCGAGGTAAATCGCCTCTGAATTTGCCAGGTTTAAGTTAAAACCTAAGCAGGTTGGATCGTTGTCAATGTGTTTGTATACGACCAAAGGAGCTAGAGTGCTCGACGTTGTGGTCATGACATTTGTAGAGTGGTCTTTGTGCAATTGATAAAGTTGAGATATGCATTGAAAGTGGCCTGTACCATGATATGAAGCTGATCACTACTTAGTGTTGCTACACGAAAGCGTTAGCTCTAAGTAGCTGGTCATACCAAAATAGGCAGTGTAATGTCATGTGTGAGAAATACATTATAATGTAAAAATATATACATTAAAATCAAAGGTAACTGCATAAAAATATGTACACGAACATTGCCTCAGAGATGGCATAATACCAAAGAACTGTTCAAAAATGCTACACCATTGTTAGCTAAGAACAGCTGGTTATGCCACGTGAGACAAACACGAAAAATAACGTAAGATTTAAAAAAATTTTGATAGTTAATGTTAATGTTTAAAAAAATCAATTACGCGTTATACAAAGCAGGATATTGACATTGTGGGCAGACGGAGCCTGAGACGTGTGTAGAAGGTTGAACGCTCTCAGGATCAGGTGGTTCGATAAACGGTTTCAATCTGTCTATGCTTACTGATGTCGGTGTAGCGCCTTGCATAATAATGAAGTATTTTGGTTGTCTGAGCAAAATCGGGTAAGGACCGCGATACTTTGGTTGTAGTGGTGCAACAGCATTATTGTTGCGAACGAGTACTCTCTTGCAGCTGTGGAGCTGTGGGTGAACGAAGACTGGACGAGGCGTGTGTCTCGGCTGCTGTTCGGACATGTTACCGAAATGAAGTCGAAGGCGGGTAGCTTCGTCTTGTGGGTCATCTTGTGCCGGTAGTAGACGTGGGAGCTGACTAGGCAGGCGTAGATCCATGCCATACAAGAGTTGTGACGCAGATGTTTTAATGGATTCACGAGTACGGGAACGCATGGCAAGCAGAACTAAAGGTAGTGCATCGACCCAGTTGCCATTAATGGACGAGGATGCTAAAGCAGCTTTGAGTTCCCTATGCATTCTCTCTACCATACCATTAGCTTGGGGATGGTAGGCAGTCGTCTGGCGTAAGATGCATCCCATGTACCGCAAGGTGGTTTTGAAACGATCAGATGAGAAGCAAGTGCCTCTGTCCGTGATGACCTCATTGGGAACACCATAATTGGATATCCATGCAGAGATAAAACCGTTAGTTACTTCGTCTGCAGAAATGGTGCCAAGAGGTAATGCCGCAGGCCACCGTGTAAATCTATCGATCATAGTTAGAAGGTAGCTGAAACCTTGAACCTTTGTCAGATGAACTATGTCGATGTGGACGATGGCTAGGCGAGAAGTAGACCGAAAATGTTGCAACTTAGAACGAGTGTGTCGTGTGATCTTGTTTTTCTGACAAATAGCACACTCTGAGACCCATCGTTTAACATTCTGCCTAAGTCTGTGACCCCAGAAACGATCTGTAAGAAGTCGGACAGTCGCTTGGCTTCCTGGGTGAGAAATTGAGTGAATTGAATCGAAAACTTTTCTCTGAAGGCTGGTCGGCAGAACTGGCTTGTTGGGCTGCGTACCCGTGAAGTAAACAATTGGTAAGCCTTCCCACAGACGGCATATGAACTTGGTTGGGTGACGGGCTATTGATCTTTGAATGTGAATGTCACCGCGTTGTTCAGTTCGCAGGAGAGTTGGCGTTAGTGCAGGTTCACTGAGTGCCACGGAGTTGACAGTGAATGGTGACGGCGAAGGTGGTTGTAGAGAGACGTCTGGCCTGGACAGGGCATCTGCAATGAAGTTCTGTTTGCCCTTGACGTGAAAGACGTCAAATTGCCATTCGCTTAGACGAGAAAGCTGTCTTTCCACTCTGGCAGGGTACTTGGCGATAGATGAAGTTGCGTTTCGAAGTGCGCTAACTAGTGGTGCATGATCTGTGAAAACAACAAATCTGCTACTGCCAATGATGCTGATAAAATGGCGCACTGCGTCGTGGATGGCGAGAAGTTCTCGGCCGAAAGTGTCGTACCTCGTTTCTACTGGTTGGAGAGTACGCGAGTAGAAACTGATAGGCTTCCGAACTCCGTCGATCTCTTGTTCCAAAGTGGCTCCAATAGCGAATTCAGAAGCATCTGTCGTGAGTAGAAATGGCTTTTCGAAATCTGGATGCGTTAGCATTGTGGCATTTGCTAACGAGTTGATGGCAAGTCGAAGTAATTCCTCGTCTTCGGATGACCAAGCAATGATGGAATTCTTGCTAAGTCCTTTTCGGTTCCGCAGGTGCCTGCACAAAGGATAAAGTTGTTTTGAAAGGCCTGGAAGGAACTTGCGATAATAGTTTAGTACTCCCAGGATTTTCTGCAAATCGCTCAAAGTCCTTGGTGACTTGATATTCTTGATTGAATTCGTCTTTGACGGCAACGGTTGAATACCTTGGGCCGTGATACGATGCCCTAAGAAGTCGACGGATGAAGTTGCAATCTGCGTCTTGTCACAGTTGATCTTGAGTCCGTGGTTGGATAAGCGTGAGAGGACATTTCGTAGATGTTTCGCATGAGATTCTAGATCTGGACTGAATACCATAATGTCATCGAGATATGACATACAATAAGCAGAGTCGTCGCGAAGTATGTTGTCTATGAATCTTTGAAATGTCTGAGTAGCACACTTAAGTCCAAAAGGCATGTAAAGATATTCGAAAAGGCCAAATGGAGTGATGACTGCAGTTTTCTCGATATCCTCTGGTGCTACCGGGATGTGATGGTACGCTTGTCTGAGGTCAATCACTGAGAAGAAATTGCTGCCGTTGAGTTTTTCAAGTAAAGTGTTGATATTTGGAATAGGATATGCATCAGATTTTGTCACTGAATTTAGCTTACGGTAGTCTCCACAGGCTCTGTAACGATCCGTTTGATTTACAGACTAAGTGCAGTGGTGACGCCCATGAACCGCCCATGAACCTTTCGATGGTCTGATGATTCCCTCTTCCAAAAGCCTTGAGAATTCTTCTTGGGCAGCTTTCAGCTTAGCAGGGGCCAGTGGTCGCTTCTTGAGTGCAATAGGTTGTCCTTCTGTGACGATATGATGCATCGTGTTGGAGACTCGTAGCTCTGACTTGTTAAGATCGAAAAGCGATTTGTATTTTCGAAGAGCTGCTGATATCTCTGCTGAATGATGCACTGGGGTTGGCTGAATGACCTGTAACTCCAAACGCTCGGAGGCAAGTGTCCAAAAACTTTGCTCAAGTCCGGTGGAGGGGTCGATGATCTTTTGATTGGCAAGATCAACAATGAGCCGAAATTTCAGAAGGAAATCAAGGCCTATTATATTATGTGAGACCTTGGCAATGATGAAGTTGTGGGAAAATTCACGTCGTAGACCTATGTTGAGTGTGCGGTACCGGCAGCCATAAGTTGGTATGGGCTCGCCTGTAGCTGTTGCGAGAAGAACGCCTAGCGACATCTCGGCCATTGAATCACCCTTGAGAACTGAGACTGCCGCACCTGTGTCTACGATGAACTCTTCGCCAGTTTTGAAATCAAGAAGGTGCAGAAGCTCGTTGGGCTGTTTGGCCGGGTCATGCAAACAAGTAGGCTGGTGATTGCGACCGGCGTTTGTCCGTTTGGTTCTCTATGTGAAAAATTCGGCGTGGACGAAAAGAGTCGACAGGGATGTCGGATTGTAGTTGGCTTCTTCCCTGTCGCGCCGTTGATGCCGTTGATGTGCAGAAAGTACGGTCTTCTACTTCCTGCGCCAGACGTTTCCCGATACTGATGCACCCTTGTGCCTGCGGTCTGTTGTCCTTTCCGTCAGCTGTGGAAATTGGCACTCATTCGGAAATTCTTCGGAACGACAAAGACAGACTTGGCATGAATAAAAAACTTCTGGTGGTTATAACACCAGTTCTTTGGGGCATATTTATTAAAGGATTGCGGAGATCTCGATCGCCGCCTACCGTTATAATTGGGCTTAGGAATGAATTTGGGTCGAGCATTCACTTGATTTAGCTCGGATTTGGTAATGGCCAATCCTTCTAGAACTTTAGCCATGTTCGCCACTGTCCTCTCTAAAGAGGAGAGTCTATCATCTTGCGGGGGTGAAGAAAAGGATGATGGATTCACTTTGGGTTCCAAAACCCTATATTCTAACTCACATCTCTCAGATAAGTCATCTATAGAGAGAGTGTTGGGGAGCTGTCTGGCAAAGAGTTTTAATGTTTGGGGAAGATTGTTAATAAAAACAACCTTAGCCTCATGGTCAGAAATGTTGGTTTTATACCAACGTTTCCGTAATTCCCTCAGTATTTTGATGGGGCCAAGGTTTGGCATGTCTAACTGCGCATATTTGTTTATTATCTGCTCAGTCTCTGTGGGCCCAAGCAAGGATTCTACCTCGTTTTGTAGGCCCGAAATGGTATTAGATAGCTTCCTAATGGCCTCAAGCTTAGGATAAATCCGTCGCTGCAATTCAGAAGGTAGTTTAGCAAAAACCTTCGACAGTTTTGATGACTGTCATAATCAGGAAACGGGGAGAAAGCGGAGTCTACGCGCATAAAGAATAGTTCACTATCTCCATCCCAAACAGGAACATCAATATCTAAAATTGGACCTGACATTTTAACAATCTTACGGGATCTTAAAAGCATAAATTTACAAGCAATATGAAAATATATAAATATACTTCAACGAAACGCTTACCCACAAAAGGCTTCCACAGGTGAATGAGCGCAGAACAAAAGCACGTCACAGTAACTGCTTCCAAAAATTGAAATTATCCGCAATTGAGCCTGTCGAGTACGTACGGTACCGTTTTGTACGTAGAAAAGATGAACAGAGGCTCCGTTGGCCTTTGATGCCAATATATTATTATTATATCCCCCAAAAAAAATTCAACACAAATCCACGAATATATACCCAACAAAATTTCCAGAAGACCACGATTAGGGTAAAAAAAACGCGAATGTTAATCTATTTTATCCCAAATAAATCAAAAAGGAAGTCAATTTTATTTATGCCAAATAAATCAGAACAATAATCAATATCCTGGCGCGGTTGCCAATTTTGTAAACGCCCCGGCTTCAAGTAAACGCCGTACGACGTTACAAACTCGGTTAAGGTGCTCTGAATAGAGATTTGTTACTGATAGGGGAGCCTTTAAGAGGGCCTGTTTGTGCGTTCTCCTGAATTATTTAGAGTGTGAAGATGTCCTGGAGCCTTGGGTGGATTCTGGTTGTTGTTGCTCCAATTGTAGAGTTGTAATCACGATGTGGATAACGTCGTTCAGGTTCTGCAATTAATTGGCTCGTCTCGCTGGTTGTACCGCAACAAGATGAGTCACGGATATAGCCAATTGTTGGTGAAACTATCAAATCACCAGCGTAGGTATTGACAGCCGACAGAACGCACACGCGTAATGTAAAGCAGAATGCAAATGCGACAACTGACTTGCATGGTAAATTGCCGTGCTTAAATAGCATGCCGTCTACTTGTACACTATTGGTTAAACGTCAATTATCGCTTTTTTCTCATTGGTGCAACGCAAATAAAATTGAATTTAATTTGCGCAATATGTCGGCCATTAATTTGTGTCGTTACACTATTAATTACATATAAAATTGCAGTTCAAGAAATCTCAATTAAAACTGATTGAAACTAACAGAGATTGTTTCTACAATCACAGTTAAGAGAAATATTGTGTAAAAACAGAGTTAGATTATTTGACCTAAAAGAACACTATATTTGTAAAAATTGAACATCGTTGGATTGTAACACGGAGCCGCGTGTTTGAAGTGTGCGATGCCGGAAACGAAAAGTACGATGAAGTTTCTCTGTTGCTGTTGCGAGTAGAACGCATAAAGTCACCTCGGCCGTGGTATAACCCTTGAGAACTGAAAAATCTGCCCCTGTGATCACTATGAATTCCTCTCCACTTCTGAAATCTAGAAGATACAGAAGTTCGTTTGGTTGTTTGATCGGGTCATATAGGCAAATTGGTAGGTCATTGCAAATGACATTATCGGTTTTGCTGTCTATGTGAAATTTTTTAGAATGGAATATCTTTATTTGTTTCAAACCACACATGTTTTACCAAATAATAATATTGTATAATGTACAATATAAAAAAGATATGACATCACATAAATATCTGCAATTAGTCTCATGTAGATAAGTAAATCTCACTAGTTATACTCTACAATATATCAACGTCATAAAGTTCGGCTGTAAAGAGTAATAGATTCATCATCAAAAATAGAAAAAATTAAGGTATAATTCGAATGTAACATTATGCAAAAAATGAGAACCATGACTAGCAATTGATTGTATGTATTGTTAACTAACATAATGATATAATGCACGCGCGCGGTTTGACATGGCTCCGATTTTGTCGCATTCCGATATTGAAAAAATTGTTATGGATCTTCAGAACTCCATGAAAGTGTTGAAGGATGAAAACAACTATTTAAAAAATGAGATGTCCATATTGAAGAATGATGCAGTTGTGAATGCAATGAAATTGGAGCAAGCGGTGAAAAATAATGAAACATTAAGCGCGCGTATAGTTGAACTGAATGAGACATTACTTGTGAAGTTAGACAAGTTACAGACTGATGTTCAACCATGGATTGAATTGGCAGATTTAACAGTGGAAGGCGATACGCTAGTTAAAAATAAATCATCTGGTGAAGAAATGCTAAATATATTAGCGAATGAAGATTCAGCAGGTAATAGCAAACAGGATCAATTAGTTTTATTTAATCTAGATGAAAATACCGATGTGAAAGACGTCGAGAAATTAAATACTTTAATAAAAGAAGAGACGCATGCAGATATTGCTAAATGCTATAGGGTGGGGAAACGAGCTGATCGTCCAAGGCCAGTAATTGTAAAATTATCAAAAAGGCCAACAAATATGCAATTAGAGTCTATCAATAAAAAGAAAGATGAGACTTTGAGTTTTCTCAGCATATTTATTGGACGGGACAAAACGTTCCTCCAACGGAAGTTGGCAAAAGTAAAAAAGTTAAAGAACAATCAGGAAAGGAAGCCGTCAACGTCTGATCAAGCTGTTAAACGGAATCAATCGAGTGAGACTGCAACATCAAAAAACGATGTATCGTTACTAAATGTTGTGGACAGAGGGTGGAGTGGAAGCATGGCCTCGAAGCCCGGGAAAAGAATAATAAAAAAGCCAACAAGGTTGAATCAGAAAGGACAGATCGCTGGATAAAAGAGGTGGAGGAGTACTCATTTATAGTAAATCTGTATTTAAGGCGAAAATTTTACATACTAGTGATGATAATGCTATTATTGATTTCTTATCTATACAATTTGATAATCTGACCTTAACAGCGGTTTACAGACCGCCGTATGCTACTTTATTTGATGATCAAACATTTACCAAGTCTTTTCAATCTATCTTTGACTGCCATGGCTATAATGTAGTGGTAGGTGACTTTAATAAGTTACAGGACTGTGAAATAACCAATTTTTTTCTAACCATGATTTCAAGCAGATTATAAATGAATCAACTAGAGGTTCGAAATGCTTAGATCATGTATACTTAGAAAATGAAATGGTGAAATCGCACAGTTATGATGTTGTCAATTATTTCAAAGAATTGGACCACAAACAAATTATTTTACAATGGAACATCTTGAGTCGCATAACACAAAAACTATGTTTTGAAAATGCACACGTGCTCTGTTCCAGAATCAAATGGAATTTTTTTAGAGAATTAAGCATACTGATTGATTATGAGAGTTTTTATTTCTTGTATACTGATGAATTTGTTTCTTCTGTTTCATCGTTATTATCTATTTTATTTCAGGCATCTACGTTTACGGACATTATACCAAAACGAATTAATAGGAAATTGTGTAAACTAAGAATTAAACGAGATAATATAATAAAGTGTAGTCTTATTAATAGTATTAAACAAATGAGGTTAGATTCCATTGATAACAAAATTAATTCATCACTGCTAATAATTCGTCAAAGATCAGAACGAATTATTTTGGCCAAAATGAAGAGTAATCCTAGATTAGGATTCAAACTCCTCACAGATTATAGTAAATACAAGGAAAAGTTAAAGCTTATACTACCTGTGGATAAAACTGAGTATGGATTTCTCTGTGAATTGGAGAAAGTATTTGGCAACTTGATATGCAATCCACAGAATGAAAGAAATTTTATAGAACTATCTGACCCTTTGGGAGACCAGGAACCAGGACTTGTTATTGACAGTGATGAATTGATAAAATTGATGTTAAAAATCAAATAAAAAAACAAAAAGATCACCTTGGTATTTCGATTGATAATCTGATTCAATAACACTTAACATTTAGGAATGTGCTCTGCAACTTTATAAATAGAATTTTGAAGAATAGGAAATTACCAATCGATATATTAACGATAGTAGCAAAGCCGTTGCCAAAAGTTAGTAAGCCAACGTGCGCCACTGATTATAGATTAATCTCTATTATCCTTTCGTTTTTGAAGATAATAGAACGATTGATACTAGATCATTTAGAACGTATGTTACCGGCTGATTTTGACTTATGTCAACATGGCTTTACGAAAGGTAGATCGACAACTACTAATATGCTTTCCATGTGGAAACATGTAATCATATTAGACGAGAATAAGTTAGATACATTAATTGTATTTATAGATATCTCAAAAGCTTTTGACTCTATATCTTTTGATGCTATATTGAATGCGATTAGTTTGTTGAATATTGATCAAAATATTTTTAGATTACTTAAATACTATCTATATAATCGACGAATGAGTATTCAAGTAAACGATTTGATATCAAAATCGAAACGAGTAACGAGTGGAGTTCCACAGGGATCAAGCTTGGGGCCAATTTTATTTAAAATTGTATTTACAAATTTGGAAACTAAGATCCTTAACGGTCGAGTTTGCAAATTCGCTGATGATTTAAAAATAATCTTCCCAATTGATCCAAAGAATGTCGAATTCTCCAAAAATAATGTGACATTAGATTTGTATGATTTGAGTAAATATTTGATTACACTAGGGCTGAGAATAAACAATAAAAAGAAAAGAGCTTTAAAAATAGGGAACAGAACAAACTTTCATTATGTTTATTTTCATGATGCTGTTATTAATGATGTGTTTGAGATTAAACTTATGCAAGAAATTAAGGATTTAGGCATAACTATTCAATGTACAGCTTCTGCTGAGAGACATATTGAAAGTATAGTAGGCAGTGCCAAGAAAAGATGGGCACTAATAAATCGAAATATCTTATCAAATGATATAAAACTTCAAATGTATATAATATGGATTAGACCAGTACTAGAATATGCTGTCGCTACCTGGAATCCATTAAAAAAGGGTTTGTCTAATAAGATAGAAGCTGTACAAAGAAAAGTTGTGAAACATATTAGTCCTATTTCTTGCACTATATACGCCTCTAGATTACAGTTTGTGTCATTGCAATCACCGTGGTTTCGGAGGATGTGTTATTGTATAAAAGTTTTCCATTTGAACCAGTGGACTGGTGCCTATATGACTCCGATAAGAAAGAGTCATGAAGTTGGAACTAGATCTGGACATTTGGCAATATCTCCTCCTTTGGTGGGGAATGTAGCGAGCAAGTTATTCTCTTTCTCGAAAATCTACAAAATTTATAACCAATTGCCGAAGGGGCTTAGAGAAATGCCTCCATCTAAGATGTCTTTTAAAATTTTATCTACTGAACTTGAAAAAGTCTGCAATCCTGCTGATATTTTTTATTTTGATTATGATAATACTTTCTCATGGTTGATTAAAAGACAAGGATAATTGTTATCGGAAACAGATTTTCTTGAGATTTTTATTTCCAAGTTTTGTATTATTATAATTGAAATATTATGCACTATATCTTCAAATTAGTTAACATTACATACAATCAATTGCTAGTCATGGTTCTCAATTTTTGCATAATGTTACACTCGAATTATACCTTAATTGTTCCTAATTTGATGATGTATATATTATTCTTTTTCAGTCGAACTTTCTGATATTGATATATTGTATTGTACAACTAGTGAGATATACCTATCTACATGAGATGAATTGCACAATTATTGTGATGTGATAATTATTTTAATATATATTGTACAATTTCAAATTTTATTATTTGGTGGAATATGTGTGGTTTGAATCCAAATAAAGATATTCTATTCTATTCTGCGCTCATTCACTCTGTGGAAGCTGTTTGTGGGTAAGCGTTTCGTTAAAGTATATTGATACTATTTTCATATTGCTTATAAATTTATGCTTTTAGGATCCCGTAAGATTGTTAGAATGTCAGGTCCAATTTTAGATATTGATGTTCCTGTTTGGGATGGAGATAGTGAACTATTCTTTATGCGCGTAGACTCCGCTTTCTCCCCGTTTCCTGATTATGACAGTCATCAAAAACTGTCGAAGGTTTTTGCTAAACTACCTTCTGAATTGCAGCGACGGATTTATCCTAAGCTTGAGGCCATTAGGAAGCTACCTAATCCCATTTTGGGCCTACAAAACGAGGTAGAATCCTTGCTTGGACCCACGGAAACTGAGCAGATAATAAACAAATATGCGCAGTTAGACATGCCAAATCTTGGCCCCATCGAAATACTGAGGGAATTACGGAAACGTTGGTATAAAACCAACATTTCTGACCATGAGGCTAAGGTTGTTTTTATTAACAATCTTCCCCAAACATTAAAACTCTTTGCCAGACAGCTCCCCAACACTCTCTCTATAGATGACTTATCTGAGAGATGTGAGTTAGAATATAGGGTTTTGGAACCCAAAGTGAATCCGTCATCCTTTTGTTCACCCCCGCAAGATGATAGACTCTCCTCTTTAGAGAGGACAGTGGCGAACATGGCTAAAGTTCTAGAAGGATTGGCCATTACCAAATCCGAGCTAAATCAAGTGAATGCTCGACCCAAATTCGTTCCTAAGCCCAATTATAACGGTAGGCGGCGATCGAGATCTCCGCAATCCTTTAATAAATATGCCCCAAAGAACTGGTGTTATAACCACCAGAAGTTTTTTATGCATGCCAAGTCTGTCTTTGTCGTTCCGAAGAATTTCCGAATGAGTGCCAATTTCCACAGCTGACGGAAAGGACAACAGACCGCAGGCACAAGGGTGCATCAGTATCGGGAAACGTCTGGCGCAGGAAGTAGAAGACCGTACTTTCTGCACATCAACGGCATCAACGGCGCTACAGGGAAGAAGCCAACTACAATCCGACATCCCTGTCGACTCTTTTCGTCCACGCCGAATTTTTCACATAGAGAACCAAACGGACAACGCCGGTCGCAATCACCAGCCTACTTGTTTGCATGACCCGGCCAAACAGCCCAACGAGCTTCTGCACCTTCTTGATTTCAAAACTGGCGAAGAGTTCATCGTAGACACAGGTGCGGCAGTCTCAGTTCTCAAGGGTGATTCAATGGCCGAGATGTCGCTAGGCGTTCTTCTCGCAACAGCTACAGGCGAGCCCATACCAACTTATGGCTGCCGGTACCGCACACTCAACATAGGTCTACGACGTGAATTTTCCCACAACTTCATCATTGCCAAGGTCTCACATAATATAATAGGCCTTGATTTCCTTCTGAAATTTCGGCTCATTGTTGACCTTGCCAATCAAAAGATCATCGACCCCTCCACAAAGCTTTTGGACACTTGCCTCCGAGCGTTTGGAGTTACAGGTCATTCAGCCAACTCCAGTGCATCATTCAGCAGAGATATCAGCAGCTCTTCGAAAATACAAGTCGCTTTTCGAACTTAACAAGTCAGAGCTACGAGTCTCCAACAGGATGCACCATATCGTTACAGAAGGACAACCTATTGCATTCAAGAAGCGACCACTGGCTCCTGCTAAGCTGAATGCTGCCCAAGAAGAATTCTCATAGCCTTTGAAAGAGGGAATCATCAGACCATCGAAAAGGTCATGGGCGTCACCACTGAACTTAGTCTCTAAATCAAACGGACCATACAGAGCCTGCGGAGACTACTGTAAGCTAAATTCAGTGACAAATTCTGATGCATATCCTATTCCAAATATTAACACTTTACTTGTAAAACTCAACGGCAGCAATTTC